>CABHPQ010175905.1:12839-56526 GCA_902168405.1 Peromyscus aztecus | reverse complement strand
CTGGGATTAAAGACATGTGCCATCACTGCCCGGCTTTGATTGTGGATTCTTTTCTTGACATGATTGATGTGAGAGGGCCCAGTCCCCTGTGGGTGGGCAGGTGTGGGCTTATATAAGGAAGCTGAGCAAGCTACAGAGAAACAAGCCAGTAAGTAGCATTTCTTTGTCTACTTACTTCAGTTCCTGCCTCCAGGTTCCTGCAGCGAGTTCCTGTCCCAACTTCCTTCAATGATGGACTATGACATGGAAGTGGAAGCAAAATAAACCCTCTCCTCCCCAAAACTGGCTTTGGTCAGTATTTTGTCACAGTTCTGATAAACTAGGATGACAAGCATCTAAAAATTCTGTTCCATCAACCTGTTCTGTGATATTTGTATACTATGTGAAGATATATTGTTGTGATTGGTTTAAAAAAGAGCTGAATGGCCAATAGCTAGGTAGGAGGTATAGGTGGTACTTCCGGGCAGAGAAAGAGGAGGAATCTAGGTGCTCCGGAGGCAAGACACATGGAAAAGCAGGATGGGCAGTATGGAAATAAGATAAAACGCCATGAGGCAAAACGTAGATTAATGTACATGGGTTACTCTAAGGTGTACGAGCTGGTGGAACAAGCCTAAGTTAAGGCCGAGCTTTCATAATTAAGAAGTCTCTGTGTCGTTATTTGGGAGCTGGCTGGCTGGACAGAAAAAGACTCATTACAATCAATCACTGGTCAAACTCAAGGTCCTATAACACTTTCTGTATATCAACTTCCTTCTGTGGTACACAAACTTGCCTGCTGTTGTTTCAGGACTTAAGCAGGAAAGGAATGAAATTTAATTTTGTCTCTATTAGTTACCTGTTGCTATTTACCACCTCTCCTTCCCCGAGACCTAGTGGACTAAAGTATTTTACTCATTAATCTGTGTTTTGGGAAGGGCTTGGCAAGGACAACTAGCCTTTCTTCCATTTGGTGTCATTTAGTAGGGATGCAATGGAGTTTGAGAAGCCTTTCACAGAGCTCAGTTAGGAGCCAACTTAGTGGTGGCCCAGGGATAGGAGTTGGTGAGGACTGGGGTGGGGTTGGGGTTGGGTGAGGTTGCTGAGGTTCCTTTCTACATGGGCTTTCTGGAGATGTTTGGGTTTTCTCACACAACAGCAATTGGGCTGAAGAGCAAGTATTTCTTCTGCTGGGCATGGAGAAGCACACCATTAATCTCAGCACTTGGGAGGCAGAGGCAGAGGCAGAGGCAGGTAGATCTCTGTTTGAGGCCAGGCTGGTCTATGGAGTTCTAGACCAGCCAGGTTATATGAGACCCTGTCAAGAAACAAAAACACCCCTACACACACACACACACACACACACACACACACACACATTCTAAGAGACAGGAAGCAGAAGCTTTGGGCAAAAGTCTGTGTAGCATTGGCTGTCCTGGAACTCACTCTGTAGACCAGGCTGGCCTCTAACTCAGAGATCTGCCTGCTTCTGCCTCCCAAGTGCTGGGATTAAAGGTGTTCGTGACCACCTCCCTGCATAAAATAAAATCTTAAAAAACAAACAAAACCAGCCTTCCAGGCTGGAGAAATGAGATGGATGGCTCACAGGTTGAGTACTTTATGCTCTTCCAGAGTTCAGTTCCCAGCACCCATATGAGGTAGCTGTTTACCACCTTGAACTCTAGCTCTAGATTCAACATCCTTTTCTTTAAAAAAAAGCTGAGTAGAATAGCACATGCCTTTAATTTCAGCACCGAGGAGGCAGAGGCAGGAGGATCTCTGTGAGTTCAAGGCCTATTCAGGGTTACATAGTGAGCCTTTGTCTAAAAGAAAAACCAGCAAACAAAAATCCCTGCTTTTTTCCTTTAATTAAAAAAATTACATTTTATTTGTATATGTATGCATGCACAAGGTCAGGACAACTTGCAGGAGTTGGTTCTCTCCTTCTACAACGTGGATACCAGGGATCAAACGGGTCATTAGGCCTGGGGGCAAGTGCCTTTGCCTACTGAATGAGCATCTTGCCAGCACTTTTTCATTAAAAATAACTTTCAAAAATGTATTGTGTATGGATGTTTTGCTTGCATATGTCTCTGCACCACATGCATGCCTGTTGGCTGAGGGAGGCCAGAAGAGGGTGTGTTGGATGGATCACTTGGAAGTGGAGTTACAGATGGTCGTGAGACACCATGTGGGTGCTGGGAATCAAACCTAAGTCCTCTTGGAGAATAACTAGTGCTCTTAACTGCTGACCCATCTTTCTAGTCCGTCTTTAGTTTTTTGAGATAGGATCTTATTCTGTAGCCCATGCTAGCCTGGAACTCACAATGTAATCTAGGCTATCTACAAACTCATGGTAAACCTCCTGCCCCTAAAATGCTGGCATTATAGGCATAAGCTGCCACAACTAGCTACATTAAAACTATTTCTGCTGGGCGTAGTGGCATACACCTTTAGTCCCTGCACTTGGGAGGCAGAGGCAGGCAGATCTCTGTGAGTTTGAGGCCAGTCTGGTCTACATAGTGAGTCCTAACGCATCCAAAGCTACATAGGGATACCCTATTAAAGATCAACCAAACAAAAAACCAAAAGAAAAAACCCAACAACAAACATAAAAACAAACACACAAAAACTGTTCCTGCTCAGAGTGGTGGTACAAACCTTTAATTCCAGCACTTTTTTTTTAAAAAAGATTTATTTTATGTATACGGTGCTCTATCTGCATATATACCTGCATGCCAGAAAAAGGCATCAGATCCCATTATAGATGATTGTGAGCCACCATGTGGTTGCCGGGAATTGAGCTCAGGACCTCTGGAAGAATTGCCAATGCTCGTAATCACTGAGCCATCTCTCCAGAAGGCAGAGGCAGAGGGTTCTCTGAGTTCCATGCCAGACTGGTCTACATAGCCAGTCCTAGGCCAGGCCAGTGGGAGCTACACAGTGAGACCCTGCCTGAAAACCAAAAGTTTATATATACTTATAAAAAAATTATATTTCCTAAGTGAATAAGCAGTAGCACAAGATAGTGGACACTATTGGAAAGAGCTGGTTTGTTTAAGGATACATATTCAAGATGGCTGAAATCATAAAAATAATTTTCTACTGCTGACGTCTTCAGTTTCTGTGGCTCAATCATTATTTCCTACAACTCTGCAAATGGCACCACGATTTTTTCCTGCTTTACATCACCCAAAAGAAGATGGCAATTCACTAATTTTTCTGGCCAAAATTCTAAACTTCCCCAAGGAATCACTGGGGGAATGCTGTAGCAGGTCTTTCCCCCCCCCCCCTCTGATTCAGTATCTGCATGTGGTATTCAGTATTCAGTATCTTACCAATCCATTTTTTTCTTCTCTATGTGCAGTATGTACCCTTTTAAAGTAGTTTCAAGATAAATTAGCTTCCATCCTGAATGGTTTATCAGTTCACCACTGAAGCTCTTCTGTTTTATAGTCTCAAAAACTGGAAAAGCAGGCCACCTTAGGAGCAAAGTTCAAGGGGAAATTTCTAGAAAGCTGGCAGATTCCTGCAGTCCTTCGGCCTCTGTTGTTTTAGATTTTCTGCTTCCCTAGCTCCACCCCACTTACTCTTCTATTCCATTCCCAAACAGAGGGCAGAGCCATCCTCTAAGGACACTATGCAGGAACTTCCAAGCTTGATAAACACCATTGCCTTCTTATTGTTCTTAGGAGGAAATACAAATGCCTTAGCACACTTCATGAGCAGCTCCTGACCTCCAGCAGAGCATGCTATTCCCACCATGTCCTTCTGGTCTTCCCTGTACCAGCTTTCTTCCTTAATGAGGACCTTTGACCACAATGCTATGACCACCTAGATACCCAGTCCTAGAGGCCTGTCCTCAGACCCTCTGCCTGGCTACATCCTTATGTCTCCCTTAGTTTTCTTCTGACAACTTTCCCTATCCATGTTAGCCAAATATCTAAAGTAGTTCTGCCTCATTCTCCCCATAACTACATACTTCTGTTCTGGGCAGCATATTCTTTTTCTTCATGGCACTAGCAAATTAGCACAGTACACAGAAATTACACTGCCTCTTTCCGCTGTTGCTTTGTAAGAGATGTCTGACAAGCCACACAGGCACAATGAAAGCACCTATTGTAGCCTATCAGTGAAGGGCTATTTGATGGATATGTAATTAAACAAGATCTCACTATATAGTCCTGGCTGTCCTGGAACTCTGAGACTGGTCTGCCTCTGCCTCCCAGGTGCTGGGACTAAAGGCATGCATCATGCTTGGCTAAACTTAGTTCTTAATTTTCTTTTCCTTTGAGGTTCCAGGGAAGGAACACAGGGCCTTGAGCATGCCAGGCAGTAATCTACCACTGAGTTAAAGATCCAGGCTATACAGCCCTGACTGGAACTCACTATGTAGCAGCCTAGGCTGGCTGCACACTCAAGTAAATCTTCCAGTTTCAGCCTTCTCAGTGCTGGTGATACAGGCCCGACTTTCTTCCTTAGTTCTTATACTTGGTTCTCTCCTACCCTGAGGAGTAGAAGCTTTAGTAGAAGACACCAATGAGAGCTGTGAAGTCTTAGAGTAAAAAATGCAACAGATATTTTATTCTTCAATGCAAATTACTGCATTCACCACAAGCTGAAGAGGAGAACACATAACTATCTGTATATATACTTATATATATATATACACACATATATATATATTTGGATTTATGGAAGACTAGCAAGACATGGAAAAATCCAGCACCCCAGCAAGTACAGCCAGGAAGGAAGTCACCTCCGTGGTAGGACAGGTTTAATGAACTACAAACAAGAAAGAGGGAGAAGGAAGGAAAAGAATGTGCAGTGAGTTTAAGACACTGTAAAACTCAGAAGACATCTACTGTTCAAGTATAAACTCAGTAAGGACTTGGCATAAATTGAAAGGCAGTTGCTGAGGTACACCATTATGAAATAAGTCTTAAAAATTTACAATTCTACCTTCCAATTTTTCTGGGAGAAAAAAGTGAACTCTTGAAGGCCTTCACCAGAGACCCTGAGAGGGATATAAAACACTTTTGATGAAGACAGAGTCAACAATTCATGATTGAACTTGCTATTCAAAAACATGTATTTATTTAAAACAACAGGATCTGTGTTCTCAGACTGTTCTCTAGAGACTATTAATTCAAGCATTTCAAAGTATATTACTTCCAAAAACAATACTGATTAAAAATTTTTTAAAAAATAAAAAAACAAAACAAAAAACCTGATTTGATGGTACCTCAAAGATACACTAACTACCAAATTTTCTCCAGTCTAACATTGCAATTGGTTTAAGAGTTCCTCCTGCATTGGTAAAACACATTTCCTCACAAAATGTGGGTACTGAAACTGGATAGAAACACCATGAATGTGAAAATACCACCAATTTTCTGTAGTTTAAAAAAATTAGAATGTTCTTTGGAATCACTGAAATATTAAAAAAAAAATTGTTTTTTTTCCCCTACAATCTGTGCACCTTCTTTCAGGATCTCCATGTTGCTTGAAGTAATGACCTGTGTAATGCTACGTTTACAGATTCAAGTCTTGCAGTGCAATATCCATGCTTAACACACCGGGGTTTCTCTGACCAATGACGCTTAACCCAGACACGCTGTCAATTACTTCTCCAAAGTGACTTCACCCCAAAATAAAAACTGTAGACTAAGACACAAAACACCTTGTGTTAAACAATCAAGTGAACCCAACACGAGGAATTCCGGCGTGGTTTCAGCACTCAGGAGACCCTTGTCACCTGATGTTTTCACAGACGTACCACAGGCCCAGTTGCTGACATTCAGCCTTCCTTGGCCTCAAAAGGAATTCAGGGCTGGCAAGTTGGATTAGATTCTAAGAGAATTTGTCTTTGACAAACTACCAATTTTAGCATAAAATCAGGCCATGGCTATAAGTTTCAATGTGCGTACAACTGGTTAGAGATGTTTGTGGTTTTTTTTTCCTTTTCTTTTCAACATTGCTGGAATTGAGTAGAAATATGTCCATGATATCTCTTCACATGTGTCATGAAATATGAGAAATCTGTCTGATTCTAGACACTATTTCTTTACGACACAATGGGCAGGTCTCCAGTTGCAAGGCACAATCCATGCACAGGTCGCTGAAGAAAAAGATACAAATGCCAGTTAAGTTAATGCTTTAAAAGGCCAAACTCTACCTGCCAGTTAAATCTAAAATGTTAACAAGTCTGTTGGAGAAAGTGTACATATTATGGTTTGGAAAATAACATGAAGAAAATATATAAATAAGAATTAAATCTCCCTCCTATTTTTGATCCTCAATCTTCCTCCTCTGTGAGTTAAATAAAAAGTTCATTTTTTCAAGAAAATCTATATGTACAAATTATATATATACACACACACACACACGTGTGTGTGTGTGTGTGTGTATATATGTTCAGGAATATATGCTATTTTTCCCCTATCAGCTAGTCATTTATCCCAGTAATATTTACTAAATACATCTTTCGCCACAGACGTTACTTTATTATATAATATATGACTAATAAATTAATGTATAATGACTAATAAATGCCTTTATTATATATTGGATTTTCAGTGTTTTAAAATTCTTCTCTCATACATTACATCCTGACTGTAGTCTCCCCTCCCTTCATTCTTTCTAGTCCCTTCCCCCATCTCCCCTCTCCCCAGATCCACTACTCCTCCATTTCCCTTAAAAAAAGAGAGAGAGAGAGAGAGAGAGAGAGAGAGAGAGAGAGAGAGAGAAGGGCTCCTAGGGTTATCAACTGAACATGGCTTAAGACGTTACAATAAGACTAGGCACAAACCCTCACATCAAGGCTGGATGAGACAAGAGACAGTTTCTCTGTGTAACAGCCCTGGCTGTCCTGGAATCAGGCTGGCCTCAGACTCAGAGATCCAGCTGTCTCTGCTTCCTGAGTGCTGGGATTAAAGGTGTGCATCACTGTTGCACAGTTAGATTTTTAGTTTTTAAAAATGTTTTGTGTATGTGTACTATGTGCAGCACCTGCAGAGGCCAGAAGAGGGCAATGGATCTCCTGGAACTAGAGTTACATATAGCTGTGAGCTTCCATGTGGGTGCTGGAAATTGAACCTGGATCCTCCAAAAGAGCAGCCAGTGCTCCTAACTGCTGAGCCATCTCTCCAGCCCTCCTAGCTTCTTTTTTTTTTTTTATGGTTTTTCGAGACAGGGTTTCTCTGTGTAGCTTTGCGCCTTTCCTGGAGCTCACTTGGTAGCCCAGGCTGGCCTCGAACTCACAGAGATCCGACTGCCTCTGCCTCCCGAGTGCTGGGATTAAAGGCGTGCGCCACCAACGCCTGGCTGCTTTTTTCCTAAGCCAGTATAAAAAGGACTTTCAAACGGATCAACGAACGGGCTGGTGCTTATGCACACAGTAAGAAGAGGTGCTGGCTTATGCTGTAAATCAAAGTGGCGGTAACAAGCATCTTTGTCTCGTCCCCAACATTTTAGAATGTTTCTGCATGTCACTATTAAAAAGATGCTAGTCAGACTGTGGTCATGAGCACAGTGCCAGCACTTGTGAAGCTGAGGCAGAACTGTTTGGGCTCTATAGCAAGACCTCATCTCAAAACAAACACAATTTTCAAAAGAAAAAAGAAATAAAGAAAAATGTCAGGCATTGCTCAGTGCCTAGCATGCATGAGGGTTTGGGTTCTATCCCTGCATAACTCAAAGATAACACAAAAAGATGCTAGCATTTAGCCAGAAAACATTTTAAGGAATTTGAGGAATTGTTATCTATTCTTATTTGATTTATTAGAAACTGTTTTAGATTGACTTATTTTTTGTGTTTCACCTGTATGTCCGTACGTCTGTGCACCACTTGCGTGCCTGCTGCCCCCAGAGGTTAGAGGGCGTGGACCTGCTGGGACTATAGATGGCTGTGAGCCACCACGTTTTCTTTCTCAGCTTTTAGTGTGCTGCCATGCAGATTTTGTAAAATAGTGCTGTGGATTTATTTTGCTTGTGACCGAGAGAAGTTTAGAAAGATTTGGACTACTTCTTCATTATAAGAAGTTCACCAGTGAAACTCTCTGGGCTTAGCGCCTTTGGGAGGAAAGGCAATGGCGGACTTCATAACCATACCACTTCCTAGATAAGAGGAGTGGTTTCATTTTCAGTCTCTTCTAGGGGTCAGGTCTCATCATTTATTTTATCCTGATTTCTTTTCTTCACTATCACCCTCCAAGATATAAGAATATTTAGTTTAACTTCTTTACACTCCTAGTATTGAAAAGGTACAGCCTTTATACCATCTAACTGGATTGAGCTAAATATTCTTGTAATTCTTTTAGTTTTCTTTCCAACTCTGTTTTGGATGTTGTAGAAACTATGACCACATATTCAGGATAATTAGTTCTAAGTCTTTACACACTAGCCCTTATCAATGACTCCTAAATTGTGTTTAAAAAAAACCATAGGAAAGGGGCTGGAGAGATGGCTCAGCAGTTAAGAGCACTGGTTGCTCTTCCAGAGGTCCTGAGTTCAATTCCCAGCAACCACATGATGGTTCACACTATCTGTAATGAGATCTGGTGCCTTCTTCTCAACTGCAGGCATACATACATAATAAAATCTTTTAAAACAATAACAAAAAACCCCCAAACCATAGGAAGGGTCAAAGGGCTCAAAGATGAAGATCAGATCCTACTATTTGGAAACAAAGATGGTAAATTCTGTATCTATCTGTAAGGCCCTGATAACTAAATCCTGCAAAGGTGTTCAATCTGAGAAATTCTGGGCTACAGAAGAGAAACTTCCATAACTAAGGGTGATGAACGGCTACGGACCTGCTAATACCCCAGAAGTCACTCAAGAGCAGTATGCAATGTTGCTGAATGTGATCTGTGGAAGATGATCCCACAAGCAGCCCCTCTCACCTGTGTCCACATGGCTTCAGCTGTGTGTCTGCTACCTCGTCACAACAGAGCGAACAGCAGTTCTCTCGAATACTGACTTGCTTCAGCAGAGCGAGGCGCCTGTGCCTGAGCAGACAAAGCAGTATGAAATTCATTTGGTCAATAAGGAGTCAGTTAGCAGTGGGGCACATGAAATGCTCTCAGAAAGCCATACACAGGGAAAATACACTCCACAATCTTTGTTCAATAAAGTTTTCACACATTTCAGCCTTAGCAGAGTGAAGGAGGCTTGATCGTCATTTTATAGACAAAAAAAATTTAAAGTTCAATGAGATGATTTACATAAAATTTAATATACAGAAATCAAATTCAAATCCTTTGGTTCTAAGTCCAGTGTTCTTTTACCAGCAAATTTCAACTATTTAAGTCACACATATTGAGAATTTGGTGAAAAGCACAAGCCTTTCCCAGGGAAAACACCACAGTTTTCACACAAGGACAAGTGATCTATGACTTTTAGACACCTGAACATTTAGACACCTGAAGTTTGAATTCTTCCACTACACTTCCATTCAGCATGGACAGGAAAGCAGACGGGAAGAACTGCTCCCCTCAAGTTCACTCATGGGCTTGCTATGCTCCTGGCACTACTCCAAGCGTGGGCAATTCAACAGTGAACAGGAGACCAAATTAAGTGTCCTTAGCTAGGCATGGTGGCACACAGCTAGAATCCGCATTTGGGAAGCTAAGGTAGGGGACCTCCATGAGACCAGGGCAGCCTGGACTCTAGAGCACACAGGGTGAAAAAAAGAGCACCCTACAAACAGAAAGAAGAAACTGCTTCCATCGAGCCTAAGCTCCGGAGTGGCAGTGGAGGAGACAGAACTAAAAATGAGAACGCTAAATGCTGATGGACACCACGACAGAAAATCAACGGGGAAAGAGGAAAGCAGTGCTCACAGGTTGAGAGGCATTGGGGTTAGGATAATGGCAGTCAAGGAGGGCCTCACTAAGCAAACTTTAGTAGACTTGTGAGGGCATGGAGGAATTGAGCCTTGCTGTCTAGAGAGACCATTCTAGGCAGCAGCCAACAGAGAAACTGGAATGGAAATAAGGTTATTAACAGATAGATGAGGGAAGGCCACAGGAGAAGCAGTGGTCATTGTGGCTCACTACCATAGCCAAGGATGTATGTGCTTCACTGTACGATTCTTTTAAAAATTTGTATGTATCTGAATTTAGTATAATAAAGAGGTTAATAAAATACATGACGAGAATAGAGAATAAATATAATATAAACATCAAAATTCCAGGTAGTAGTTGCAATCCTCGTGCTTCAGCTTCTGTAGTAGCTCGGATCATAGGCCTGCACGGCCAAGCCTTTATCAATAACTTCCTCTGTGTCACTGTCAGGGACATCAAAGTCTAGATTCAGAATGAACTGAACTAACTGTAATCTGTTGTTCCTAGTCAAGACAGGACAAACTCTGAGTGTTATATGAATATTCAGTCACCAAATTGATAAGCATAAACTGGCCATAAAAGATGACTTCTCAGCCCTATTCTGGGAAGTTTAACCCTGAAGAAACAGGGGAATGCACAGATGGATCAGTTGTACCCCTCAGGTGAATGATGAGCCTCACTCCAGGAAAAAGCAGGCAGACAAACAAAGGACAGAGGTATGACAGATGGAGGGAGTGTCACCTCAGACTTTCACCAAGAGCAAAGTTCACGATCTCTGTCAAGCACCAAGACAAATTGCACAGAAGCCCTAAGGAACAAATCTCAGATGCCTGAACACATAGCAATGGCCTTTATAGTCTTAGAATACTGCCAAGGCTCTGCTACTCCTACTGAGACATGCTCTATTCATCTGAAACCACGGAGTCACTAAGACAGGGTGTAAGGTAAAGAAAGAGGGCTGCTTACATATCTATGTTTTGCTTCCAAACAGAAGCCAGGGTTTCCCTGCATTATAGTTACATTTATGGGTATTACATATGGTTTAACACAAGCTACATCCTGGCCAGTATGGTCTCCTCGACTGATGAGTGTCTCTCTTATTGATATAACACTAGTAATATGAATCCCCTACCACATACTGGTCCAGGCAGCTGCCTTGTTAAAAAATGATGAACTGTGACTCACAATGTGTAACAGGCTTCAACATGCAGTGATTACCAGAAAGCCACTGGAGTCTCTCCCTAGCTAAAGGAACAGATTATATTCATCTTATAAGGAAGACAAGCAGACATTCAGGGAGACTCAGGGAGACAAGGCCAATGTCAGTTTCTGTCAAATAAGGGCAATGAAATTTTACCTGAGATGGCTTTCCTTGTGTTAACGGCTGTAGAACTGTTAGCATGTTTGCTATGCAGTTTAAACCCAAAAGGAGTTGGTTTCAAGAAATCAAATCTGTTAACAGAAGTACTGATTTTCCAATATTAAGGATTTTTATACAGATAGTCCAGTGAAGTTAGTTTGCGTGCGTGCGCGCGCGCGTGTGTGTGTGTGTGTGTGTGTGTGTGTGTGTGTGTGTGTGTGTATGTGAATGTGTTCTATTTTTCTGATTTTTATTTTTTGAGACAGGCTCTCTTTTCTGAGACCAGGGTGGCTTCAAACTCACAATGATTCTACCTCTGCCTCCCAAGTGCTGGGATTAAAAGTAAGTGTCACCATACCAGATTATTTTTTTATTTTTTTCTGAACCCCCCCCCCCCCCCCCAGCTGAGGACCGAACCCAGGGCCTTAGCAAGTGCTCTACCACTGAGCTAAATCCCCAACCCCCTTTCCTGATTTTTACATTAACATTATTTAACTCATAAAAAGAATGTGGACATGTTCCTCCTTCTTCTCTTGGTTCTATAATACTTTAAATCAGTAGTTCTCAACCTTCCTAATGCTTCGACCCTTTAATACAGTTCTTCATGTTGCGGTGACCTCCAACCATAAAATGGTTTTCATTGCTATTTCATAACTTTAATTTTGCTTTGTTATAAATTGTAATGTAAATACTTGCATTTTCCAATGGTGTTAGGTGACCCCTATAGAAGGGTTGTTTGACCCCCAGGTTGAGAACTGCTGCTTTAAATAATAATGAAGCTGTCAGTCACAATTTGATAGAGGGAGATCTCGTGAAACCACCTGCTTTTGTCAGAAAAATCTTTCAATTTTTGTTTTCAAATAATTTTACACTATGTCCTGGTCAGTATTGGTGTTTATATATATCTTTCTAGGATCTGTTTTACTAATTTATATTTCCCCTTTTCAGTGAGATTACTTGTTCAAAATTACTTGTTCAATGCTGAAAAAAAAAATCTCCCATAAGCTGTTATGATTTTCCATGAGATGGGTCTCGAAGGAGCCTGGGCAGACTCTTACCTTGGCAAAATGATCTTTTCTTCAGCTGTTAGGAAGGCGTAATCATTAAAAGTGCTAAATTTCATAGATGGTGGGTATTTGAATGGTTTTGCTCCAAAGTTGAACTCACATTGTTGATAGGACATGAAACTAGCTGCAGCAAAAAATCCCGATCTACAGAGAAAATGAGCACAGAGGTCAACAGCATTCATAGAAGCAAGTTCACATACACAGTCACTGGGAGAAAGTCACTTTGGGAAAAGGGAAGCGGGACAGAGACAGGTCTGTGAGTCGGGGAGACACCTTTATTTTTCTGTATCAAACTCTTGGACACTGAGGACCCACCAAATGGAGCTCTAAGTAACTGAAATAAACCCATTGCTCATAATTGCTTAGATAAATGAACAAAGGTGTTTGGTTTTTCATTCTTGAGAAAAGTACATTCCATGAATCTACTCAGTCTTTGACTGAAAGGAGCTACTTACACGGTGGATGAAAAGACTTGCTTCTCAGGAGGCAGCTGGTTGCCATTTAAAAAGAAGATCATTTGCTTTTCATTCAAGTCTAACAGAAACCCTACTGTGTCTCCTAGAAGATAAACCAAATACTGTTAGGCTTGTGCTACCCAGATCCTGAAAGGGCCTCAATGGCCCTGTACTAAGCTACATATTCAACACACTTATCTTTGTTTCCTGTGCGGCTTATCTGACCCTCACAGAGCAGTATGTCCATGTATCGTTAAAGAAAAAAAGCTTCCATTAAACCATGACAAGCATCAATTGTATAAGATGCATCCTAATTTCAAGATGCTAAAATGTGAAAAAAAATGTACATGCTGGGTAAGATAAAATTATGTGCTGATTTGCCTCTCGGGCAAGATTTAAAATTCTCTAGATAACAACTACAAAAATGTTTTTGTTTTGAAGGCATACATTCGCTCTGATCTTTAAATTGAGATCTGATTTTTTTTGTTCTAGTTTATAGTAAAATATTAAAAAGCATTAAAAGTTATTTTGTTTGTTTTTGGATTTTCTGAGACAGGATCTTTGTACGTAGCCTTAGCTGGCCTCAAACTGGCTATGTAGCCCAAGATGGTCTCAAACATGAAATCTTCCTGCTTCAGCCTCCTGAATGTTAGGATTATAGGTACATCCCATCATACCAAGGCAATCATTTTTTGTTATTCTGGACTCTTTTTTTTTTTTTTTTTTTTTTTAAGACAGTGTCTCTAGCTCAGGCTGGCCTTGAACTTGGTATGTAGCTGAGGATAACCTTGAACTTTTGATCCTTCTGCTTCTACCTCATGAGTCCTGGGAATACCAGGTACACCACTATATCCAAGATCACTCAGTGCTAGAGACTGAACCTAGGGTCTCCATATGTGGTAGACAAGTACTCTATCACCTGGGCTACATCTCCAGCTCTAGTAGTGTTATTTTTCATAACCTAGAAACCTGTTCAGGAATTGAAGCATAACAATGGAAAATACATACATACATACCAATTTAAGTGCTTAAAAAAAAATCTCTAGGGCTGGAGAAATGGCTCAGCAGTTAAGAGCACTGGCTGTGCCAGGCGGTGGTGGCACATGCCTTTAATTCCAGCATTTGGGAGGGAATCTCTGTGAGTTCGAGGCCAGCCTGGTCTACAAAGTGAGTTCCAGGACAGGCTCCAAAGCTACAAGAGAAAACTCTGTCTTGAAAAACCAAAAAAAAAAAAAAAAAAAAAAAGCACTGGCTGTTCTTTGAGAGGACCTAAGTTTGAATCCCAGCACTCACATGGTAGTTCATGACCATCTGTAACTCTATTTCTACCTCCGTAGGCACCAGGCATACATATGGTATAAAAACATACATAAATGCAAAACACCCACACATATTTATATGTTTATTTACACACACACATAACACATACATATGTGTATATGTCCTAGTTGGTTTATAGTCTGTCAACCTGACAATACAAACTAGGAATTATCTGGGAAGAGGAAACTCATTAGAGAAAGCATCCCACATCAGACTGGCCTGTAGGCAAGTCTATAGGGCATTTTCTTTGATGTAGGAGGGCTCAGCCCTTTGTAAATGATGCCATTCCTGGGCAGGTGGTGTGGGGTGTATAAGAAAGCTACTGAGCAAGCCAGGAAGCAGCATTCCTCCATGACTTCTGCTTTAGTTCCTGCTTCCAGGTCCCTCAGTGATGGACTGTTAGTAGGAAGTAGAAGATGAAATAAATCCTTTCCTCCCCAAGTTGATTTTGGCCATGGTATTCTATCACAGCAATAGAAACCCTAATTAAAATGTGTGTGTATGTGTGTGTGTGTGTTTGTAGGGAGAGAGGGGGAGGGGTGGGGGGGGAGGAAGAGAGAGAGACAGAGACAGAGAGAGAGAGAGAGAGAGAGAGAGGAATTAAAATTGCTTTGCAATTTTCTATTTTTCAAATTTTAAAATAATAAATGCATTCAGAAATATTTCCTTAAGTTCGGATTTATTTTTAAGAAGCCGGGCATGGTGGCACACACCTCTAACCCTGGCATTTGGGAAGCAAAAGCAGGAGGACTGCTCCAGGTTCAAGGGCCAGCCCAGGCAGGACTAAACAGTGAGCTCTACCTTGAAAAAAACAGTTTGAAGACAGTGCCTCTATGAAATGTATAAGCTACAAATCTTCAAAAATCTAGGTGCCCAGGTTGAGCATGGTAGTGTACACTTTAATCCCAGCACTTGGGAGGCAGAGGCAGGTGGATTTCTATGAGTTCCAGGACAGCCAGGACTATGTAGAGAGACTGTCTCAAAAAAACAAAAACAAAAACAAAAACAAAAAACAAACAAACAAAAAAACCCAAAAACCAAACCAAGACAAAACAAAACAAAAAAACCTGGGTGCCCTTCTAGTTTCTCCAGACTCATTCATTTCCTTTTCTATACTATCAGTTTAGTTCTGTGAGTGGTCAAACCCCTGCTTTCTTAACATGCTTGACATGTCAGTTTATAATGTTGATTAGTGTAGGAAAACGAGAGAAGGATGCATGGAGAAAGAGCTAGGCTACTTTCCTGATCTAGCTCCAATCCTGAGAAGAAAGAGGTTCCATTCCTTCCTTATATGGGACATACTTCCATATGACCCTACTTACAGCATGGCCTGTGTCTACCAAATTCCTATTCCATAGCCACTTTATCTCTGAAAATACCCTCATTTTAGTGTCACAACAATTCCAGTGTCCTTAACATATCCATGGCCCCTTTAATTCAAAATACAGACACGAAGAGGAAACTGGACTTCACAGTCATTGTGACTGTGTTACTGGGCATCAAACAGGTCTAATGATTAGTAGGTAATTGCTCCACATTGAGTTACAAACAGCCCTTTCTTAACTGTAAGAGTAGGTGGAAATAGTGATTTGCACCTGTAATCTAGCACTAGTACAGAGTGACTTCTATGGTTGTGTACATTAGAGTGAAACTCTATCCCAAAACTAACTGACTGACTGAAGGAGGGTTGTGTTTTTGGTTTTTTTTTTTTTTGTTGTTGTTGTTGTTTTAGTTAGAATTATATTATTTTTTCTAATTTGTATTACTTTTCAGAAGATTTTTTTAATGTTATTTCGTGTGTATGTATGTGCATTTGTGTGAATATATGCCACATGAATATAGGTGTCAGTATTAGCCAGAAAAGGGAGTCAGATCCCTCAGAGCTGGAGTTACTGGCAGTTCTAAGTCTCCTGATGCGGGTGCTAGGAACTGGAATCAGCTTCTCGGGAGCAGCAGCAAGTGTTCCTAACCACTGAACCACTATTTACTTATTTACATTGTGACAGCTCATTACGTGGCTCTGGCTGGCCTGGAACTAGGTAGGCCAGGCTGTGCTTGAACTCACAGTGATCCACTTGCCTCTGCCTTTTGGAGTGCTGAGATTAAATGCATGTGCCACCATGCCACTTTTTTTTTTTTAAGATTTAGTTTTATTGTTTTAAATTATGCTATGGTGGGTTGAATGAAAACGGTTCCTATAGACTCATAGGGCATGGCATAGGTGTGGCCTTACTGGAATAGGTGTGGTCTTGTTAGAGGAAGTGTGTCACTGGGGGTGGGCTTTGAGGTTTCAGAAGCTCAAGCCAGGCCCAATGTCACTCTCTCTCCCTGCTGCCTGTCCATCCAGATGTAGAACTTCTAGCTCCTTCTCTAGTACCATGTCTGCCTGCATGCCAACATGCTTCCCACCATGACAATAATATACTAAACCTCTGAATCTGAAAGCCAGCCCTTCAGTAAAGTTGCCATAGTCATGGTGTCTCTTCACAGCAATAGCACACGAGTGCAGGTGCCCATGGATGCTAGAAGGTACTAGATTCCTCTGGAGCTGGAGTCAGAGGCATTTGGGAGCCACCCAACATGTGTGCTGGAACTGACCTCAGATCCTCTAGAAAAGCAGCACATGTTTCTACACATGAGCCATCTCTCCAGACCCTAAGAATTTATTTTCTGAAATGCTTTTGCTTCAGAAGGGTTGCCACAATAGGTAAGTTTATCAGGGAATGGCATTCACAATCCTGGCAGTGATACTGATACTAAGTCTCCTATGAAGGTATTTTAAAGCCTGTCATAGTAAATGCCTGCTAAGAACTAGCTGTCCTAACCCGGGTGACAAATTCAAGTGAAGAATGAATACCTTCCTTCCAGCACGGGTGCACATGAGGCTTACTTCTGGCATTGTACCAAATCAGCTGCCGGCAGCCATCATAGGCACAGGAGTACTCATCGTCCCCAATGCCGTATCCTTCCTGAGGAGAGACAAGGCCCAGAAGATTAACAAGACTCTACCTACTCTAACCTGGGGAGACCTAGCACGTGGCATCCTCAGCTTTTTTGGATGAAGGAAAGCCTATGGTACTTGGAAGATATCAACAACTTGACACAGAAGCCTAGTCCAGGTCACAGACTCTGGCTTTGCCAATAACCGCCGGCCCGTGCTTCCTCTGTTGCAGGCGCTCTCGCTTGCCAGTTCATCTCGTTCTTACCAGCACCATGGAGGAAGGAGACTCTTGAAGGGTAGGCAGCTTCCTTGTAGACTGGTTCTAAGGAAAGCGGATTTCAGCTTGGACCAAACTTCTAAGACCTTTAGCCTTGCCAGTTCTCTGTGGCCAAGCAAGTAACTTTCTTGAATGTGGTGGATTCAAAATGCCCACATCCTCAGATTTTATGAATGGATACTTAGCTCAAAATTATTTTGGTAACAGTCCAATTTGAAAATTTTATAGGTTCTCAACAATTTCTTCTTTTATTACTTGCTACCTTTCAATTGTTGCCCAGAATTTTTATTAACATACAAGGGTGAACAGAAGCCAGGCACACCTCCAAATCCCAGCACTTAGGAGGCTGAGGTAGGTCTAGGAGGGTTCATGAGACTCTGTCTCAACAAATGAAAAGGGCAAGTGAGATCTTTATTATTATTATTCTTTTACCTTTTATTGATTTTTTGTGGATTTTTCATCATGCATCCAATCTCACTTATCTCCCCATCACCCTCTGCCCATGCAACTGCCCCCTTAAAAGTTTAAAAGAAAAACCAAATACCAAACCAAACAAAAAAACAAACAAAACCAAAAAAGGAAAAGAATTTCATTGTGGAAGCTGTAATGTTGCTCTGTGAGTCACAGTTTACCCTTTCGTCCATTCATCTTTATTTGTAAGTGTTCACTGCTATTAGTCTTTGGTCTGGTTCGAGGCCTCTGGCTTCTGCTACACTATCTGCTAACCCTTCCTGAGGTGGAACAAATTAGTAAGTAAAAATCTACAAACTTAGCTACACACTTAGAAAGAGAGAGGCCCAGGAACTCAGACTTCAGCTCCAAAAACTCAACCGAAACAAAACAAAAACACTAAATTTGAGTGTTGGGAAATAGGCAAAGGCAAACAATTTTTTTTTTACCTTTACTTTCTTTCTTTTTTAAATTTTATAATTAATTTAATTTTACATATCAGCCACAGATTCCCCTGTTCTCCCTCCTCCCTCCCCCCACTCCCAAATCAAAGTGTTCTTTTTTGTTTGTTTGTTTGAGACAGGGTTTCTCTGTGTAGCTTTGTGCCTTTCCTGGAACTCACTCTGTGGCCTAGGCTGGCCTCAAACTCACAGAGATGTGCCTGCCTCTGCCTCTCGAGTGCTGGGATTAAAGGCGTGCGCCACCACTGTCCGGCCTATTTTTATTTTTTATTAGGTAATATTATTTCCTTCTTGGGTCTCTGAGGGAGTTGAAGATTATTTAGTTATAGTTGAAGATTAGATAGTCATAGTTACAGTTTTCTTTGTTAAGAATTTCAGAAAAGAAACTCACTAAAGAGGTGTAAGTGTATAAATTTGAAAGATGTTATAAGATAGTTCTGTTAGTAATGTAAGTTAGGATAGAAAGTGAATCAGGTACATTTTGGACTTACCAAAATAGGATAGATAATGGAATATTTTCTCTGAATCTGTCAAATACAAACGGACTAGACATTGTTTAGGTACTATTGCTTGCATATGTGGTATATAGTTAGGGTACTTTTGTATATAGTTTTTCTTATATTAGGTATAACTTTTTTCCTTTTTTCTTTTTATTAAAATAGAAAAGGGGAAAAAGAATTTGTACTGTATCAAGCTGATAACAGAAATAAATAAATAAACAAATAAAAATGAAAAAAAAAATCCTAGATGACTGTTAGGAGGTCAAGCCATCACCTTGCAAAATCCTCTGGGTGAAGTCATGGGACAAGGGGAAACTCTGATTCAATTTTAATCACAATCAAATTCTGGAGAGCTAAGAAGTAGATGCCCAATGAGCTTACATCTTAGAGTAAATTCTTTCAGCTTAAAAACATTTAGGATTCATGTTGGTTTCCATTGGCAATGTCAGATTTCCTAGGAGAATAGAGTAGCTAGCTTGATATTCTGGTATTCTTAAATTTCTTATTTCTTGGTCATGTATATTATAGCAATAGAAGCAATTTAAGATGTTTATTATAGCTTATCACCAGTGGAGTAGTATGAATCCTTTCCTCTTACAGTGGAAAGTCATTTTTTCCCTGATATACAATATCCCCAAACCTTCCTATCACTCAGCATATTGCAAAGATTGTGTCCTGATTCCTGCTCTGCAAGTGGACAAGAGTCACTAGGCTCTGGCAGGCCCCTCCTACCATCCTCCCCCCATTACCCCATTAGGGCTTATTTGTGGTAACAGTGTTGCTGCACTCTAGACAGAGTAGTCTCTCCAAACACTAGCTGTTTTATTTCCTTTTTCTAGATTCTAAAATTACCTCACAGTCTATTTCCTACTATTTTAGAGTCTAGAAGCTCCCAAAGGCTTCCAAGTCTTTTTTCTTTTTCCTCTCTCCAAGACAGGGTTTCTCTGTGTAGTTCTGGCTGTCCTGGAACTCGCTCTGTAGACCAGGCTGGCCTCGAACTTAGAGATCTATCTGCCTCTGCCTCCCGAGTGCTGGAATTAAAGGCATGAAAGGCATGCACCATCATGCTTTCTCTTCATTATTAAATGGGAGAGAATGTGAAAGACCTATCATGTTGGATGCTCATGAGAAGGCAAAAGCTATTTTAGACAAACTATACCTTTAGTCCTCAGAATGCCCCATCAAAACTAACACTACACAAGACAAACTATCTTGTAGGTGTCCTACATAAGAACTCTCCTGAAGCTTCTCATTTTAATGCTCCATACTGGAACCCAGAACTTTATTTGCTTAAGACTGAAACCCATGTAGTAAGAGTGAAAATAAAGAGACTTAAACTCTTTGAAACAGGTGTTATCTATATAATTTATGCCATAAAACTGCAGGCTGCCTATACAAGTGAAAAGATGAATACTTATCAGAATCATATCATGAAAACAACAAGTTTACATTTGAAAAAAGACATCCTATCTGACCAACAGCTAACAGGATCTCAACTAGTCCTTGGATCAGGGAAAATAACCGTTGCTTAAAAAAAAAAAGTTAAAATAATCAGGGTTAGAGAGGTGGCTCGGAGGCTAAAAGTGTTTTCTTTTACAGAGGATCTGAGTTTGGTTTCCAGCAACCATGTTGGGTAACTCACAACTGACTTTAACTCCAGCTGCAGGAGATCTTATGTCTTCCTCTGGCCTCCAAATGTATCAGCATGAACGTGCACGCGCGCGCGCGCGCGCGCGCGCGCACACACACACACACACACACACACACACACACGCACAGTAAATCTAAAAAGCCAAAGCCTATCACAATTTGGAGGGCAAGAAACTATTTTTAGTCTTAATTTGAGGTGTCAAATATCTACAGCTCTATAGTGGAAATAGTTTTAGCCACAAGCTTCACTGACCATTAAAAAAAGTACAAGCGTCATTGTTAGTGTGACTGCTAGAAAATTCCAGTAGAAAAACAGAGAGAAAAGGGACCTCCATTTTAGAATCCCTGTTTTCTTTATTTCTGGACTACTTTATCACTTTCAAATGAGGAGACTAGATAATCCTTTCAGATTCTCCTCATTTTTAGAAAGAAAGTAAAAATCTGTTGTAAAGTAGGAATGAATTCAGTCCTATTCTTTATTTCCTTTTCTCAGTACTAATTTTTCTCATCTTTGAAATGGAAATTGTGAAAAGAAGAAAAAAAAGACACCTAAAAAAAGGTTGTAGAAATCAGATGACAGACTTAAAGAAGGTGGTTTTTGAGACAGGGTCTTGTTAGGCTGCATGCCAGCTCAAGATTATTATTGTTATTATTGTTCATTTTTTCAAGACAAGGTTTCTCTGTGTAGCAGCTCTGACTGTCCTCGAACTCACTCTGTAGACTAAGCTGGTCTCAAACTCAGATCCACCTGCCTCTGCCAGTGTTGGGATTAAAGGCATATGCCACTACATACAGCTCAAGAGTTTTTTTTTAAATTTTATTTATTTATTTATTATGCATATAGTGTTCTGCCTGCATGTCTACAGGCTGGAAGAAGGCACCAGATTTCATTACAGATGGTTGTAAACCATCATGTGGCTGCTGGGAATTGAACTCAGGACCTCTGGAAGAACAGTCAGTGCTCTTAACCTCTGAACCATCTCTCCAGCCCCTTAAAATTATTTTTTAATGTTAGAAAAGAAATCACTTTTAGGACTCTATTTGAAACAGGCAACTAGTATCCATATAAATGATAAATCAGTGTTAGAAACTAGACAATGGAATTGTTTTCCAGACCTAGTAACTTCTAACTGCACAGCAGCTCAAAATAATCTCAGGCTTCCAAACATTACAGGTTCCCAAACAAAAACAGCAGCAGAATGGAGTCCACACAGTTCAAGAGTCCAGCCTGTCCTGCCTTGCCCATTAGCCCTCTTCTTACAACTATTCTTTTTGTAGTCCAGTTTTATAAAATATTCCTGGACAAAGCTGAATTGATTTCCAATAGCTTATTTTTTCCCAGACTTAATTCACTTTATTTTTCTGGTATGAGAACCCTAGGTGGTAGCCACAGCTGAAGCCTGGGTCCTCTGAATGGAGACTCTGGTATGTGTTTTCACAAGATGGTCAGTGAATTCCTGATAAGGAGACTTGATGAACAGTGTCTTTCCAGAGATCAGAAGTTGGCTAGCTGTGAGATGGGATCAAAGGTGGCTAAGTTGCCCAGGGTGGCAGTGCAGCCCCTGGCTGATGTGTAGCTGTTATCAAAACCTGCTGTCAGTGGCAGTTCTTGGACACAGGGGCAGAGAGGCACACCAGCACAGAGCCACAGTGGCCTATCGCCTTGTGTGGGACGATGCGGGGCTTGCCAATCTTGTCCCCAGTAGCATCTGCACACAAGGGTGATGGAAAGCATGGCTAAGATGATGGTCCCTCAGATGGCGGTGGCTACCTGCTTGGAGCACTTAACATCAAGACCAACATGGCCACTGTACTCCCCAATAGTGACAAAAGCCTTGAACTTGGTCTTCTGGACAGCAGTTTCTTGCTTCTGCCCTGGAAGATCTTTAGAACCTCGTCCTTTACGGATGCACCCAGGAAAAGTCAATAATCTTGGATTCCTTAAAGGGCAGGAAGAACAGGCAGATCTCCTCCAGGGACTAGATCTTTATGTCCTTGACCAGGGAGCCCAGCCTGGTAATGGGGATTTACTCCTTATCTTTGGCTTTATCGCCACAAACCCTGCAGCCTAGACCATGACTCATTCTTATCAAGGAAGTTGGCTAGGCCTCCCAAGGACTGAGGGCCCTTCCTGCTGTACTGGCTTCACCTGCCGTTCGCTGTTTTCTCCAAGAAGAAAGCTCAAATATCTTACAATTTGACTAACAGGAGAAAGCCTGTTGGGTTAGGTGTTAAAGGGTATTGTCTAGACAAGGTGTAGTGGTGCAGGCCTCTATCCCTGCACTTGGGAGGCTGAAGCAGGAGGAGCACCATGAGTTTGATGGTATATATATATCTCATATATAATGATCTAGGTTAGCAAGACCTTATCTCCAAAAGGAAAAGTATCCATCTGAAGGAAGGACCCATGACACTTCCACATCAGTGGTATCCCAGGCCTGCTTACTATAGCCGATTTAGACTTCCCTTTACTTCAGCACTTTCTATAACAAAAGATAAACAAACATGGAAAATATGCCTATTAATTATAAGGTAAAGTCAAATGAGAAAAGTCAGCCAATATTTAATGCTATAGAAAGAGAATTTATACAAGGTTCCCTTTTTTCTTTGGGACAGGACTTCTCTCTCTCCTTTTTCCTTTTTTTTTCCTTCCCGAAACAGGGTTTCTCTGTGTAACAGCCCTGGCTGTCCTAGAACTCACTCTATAGAACAGGCTGGCCTCCAGCTCACAGAGGTCCATCTGCCTGCCTCTACCTTCCAAGTGCTGGGATTAAAGGTGTATGCCACCACCACCCAGCAAAGGTCCGTGTCCCCCGCCCCCAGATGAGGACCGAACCCAGGGCCTTGCACTTGCTAGGCAAGCGCTCTACCACTGAGCTAAATTCCCAACCCCAGGTTCCTTTTTTTAAAGATGCATTTCTATTTTTTTTTATTTATATGTATGTTAGTGTGTGCGTGTGCCACATGTGTGTGGGTAGCCACAGAGGCCAGAAGGGGTTGTTGGATCTCCTGGAGCTGGAGTTACAAGTGGTTGTTAGCAGCCTCATGTGGGTAGCTTCAGTCCCCTACAAGGTTCCTAAAACTTTAATCTCAAGGTAAAATCATCCATTGCCAACCAGGCTGTGGTGGCACACACCTTTACTCCAAAGATTCAAGAGGCAGAGACAAGTGGATCTTTGAGTTTGAGGCCAGCAAGTTCCAGGACAGCCAGGGCTACACAGAGAAACCCTGTCTCAAAAAAAAAAAAAAAAAAAAAAAAATCATCCCTTGTCACAGTTCGATAACTGGGTCCCAAATATGTCTGGAACTACAGGAAAGCCATAAAGACACACCTCTAGGTAGGAAATTGAGGTGAACCTAGAGGCTGACCCGCATTTCCACTTGTTTCTTAGTCCTACGTCAGTATAGCAAGCCTGGTAGGAAATCTGGCACCACTTAGCTACCGAACAAACTTATCTGAAAACTAAACACATCTGAAATCTCTACCCATCCACCAGAAGAGCAAGCTGCTGCTGCTTCGTTTGCACGCCCCCCGGTACTCACGTGGTTGAGAAACTTGCTGTCTCGAGTAGCCCAGCCAATCTGCATGACACCAGAAGTGACCACTGTTACTTCGTAGTACCACACCCCAGTGTCCACACAAAAAGTGCAGCGTACACTCTCAAAGGAGGAGGCATCACAGCGAGCCTGGCAGAACCAAGGAGTACAAATCAATTCGTCAGTGCCTGACGGCCATCTAGTAACTGGCCTAGGGGAGGTGGGATGGAGTTTTCCTTATTAAAGTCCCTAGTAGATTCCACAGTCCATCTTCAGTGATTTAAAAAAGCATAAAACTGAGTGAAGCAACCCTATTATTACTTCAGTTTGACTTCTAGGATTTCAAAGATAGTTGCAACTGCAAGTAGTCAAAGCTACTGGCTTTGTTTTTCAGTACTTAGAGAGTCTGCTTTGAGATCAGAAACTTTACAAACGCAAACACTGCCTTCATCAGACAAAGATAGGGAAGAGTAAAGACAGGGTATCTACCTATAATTCACAGCAAAAACAAACGAGAGAAGGGATTTGGCAACCATTGTCAAATTGTACTACAATCCTGAAATGCCTCGTCCCGTGGTACTTTCCTATACAGGAGCAGCTCTTACATCAACCTGCACTATAAAATTGGCAATATTCAGCACGAGGAAGGGAAGCACCAGGTCTAGTACAATTGGCTATGTGGGCATTTGCAAAAGGAGAGGCTTCACTGGGAAACACTTGTCTTCATACTTCCAGTTGAACAAAATGGCAAAGATTAAAAGCAGATATAGAGCTAAGAGAGATAGCTTAGCAGTTAAGATCATTGGCTACAAAGGATGTGGGTTTGAGTCCCAGCACCCACATGGTAGCTCACAAATTTCTGTAACTCCAGATCCAGGGGATCCGATGACTTCTGGCCTCCACTGGCACCAGGCAAGGAAATGGTACATAGACATACATGCAGGCAAAATATCCATATACATAAGATAAAATATTTTTAAATATTTAAAACCATCTATTTAGCTCGGGCTGTACCTTAGTAGTGGAGCACTTATTTAGCAACTGAGTACTACAAACAACTCAGACATATTTGAACCAGTCAACAAGCACTATAATGCTACACCAGATGCAGTAACATGTGGGATGTAACAGATGGATAACACCCAAAGCATTCTCTATCCCTACCACTTTTACCACTAACCACTCTTCAGATAGAAGAAAAGCATCTACATATTGTTAGACATTGCTTTTGTTCTGAAGCAGAGCATGAAAAATGGGAACAAAGTAATTTTAGCCCTTAGAAGGTCTGTGAAAGTTTTACCTCCAAGCCGTGAGGTGAGATCTTCAAATACTCGCTGACATCATTGCTGTTCAACATGGCCCTGATGTTATTCAAGTCCACTTTCTCGTAGGTTAGTTGTCTACCTTCTTTTAAAACTGCAAAAGAAAAGGTGGTCATGTTTCCTAGGGCAGGCTGTGATGGTTTGGAAAAAAGGGGAAACGGTCATCTCTAGCTGCCATACAAGAATGGAGAACTGGTAGGGCCTAGCATCTTATCTGTTACATGGCCTAAGCAAAGGCCAGAAAAGGCAGCACTGTGGGTGTGGTATTTCCAGTCCCTGTATCTACTGGAGTGTATGAAACAAAATCTAGATAGCAGGTCTCACTGTGTACCCCTGACTGGCCTAGAACTTGTCATGTAGACCAGGTCATCCTTGAACTGACAGAGATCTACTTGTCTCTATTTCCCGAGTACAGGGTTAAAAGTGTGCACTACCATGCACAGGTTAGTTTGTTGTTGTTCTGTTTTGGAGGCAGGGTCTAATGTTGCTCAGGTTGGGTTTAAACTCACTATGTAGCTGAGTATGACCTTGAACTCCTTTCTCCTGCCTTTGCCTCTCAAATGCTAAGTATAGCTATCTGTCTTCACTCCCAGCTAGCTTCCAAATCGCATTTACTCAGAATTACTCTTTAACTAGCACTACCTAGGCTGTTAGAGAAAGAACTGGAGGTTATGTGTTTAACTGTGCATTAACACAGTGCTAGTAATAGAGACAGAGAATGGTACAGCAGCTTGGTTTGTATTCTAGTAGCCTTTGGAGGAGAAAAAGTTAAAAATAACTCCACCATGTAAGTAAGAATTAGTTTGGGTTTGTAGAGACCATCTGAGGTCAGGAGAAGAGTACAAGGAAGGTAACGGGGCTGGGGCTATAATTCAGTGGCAGAATGCTTTCCTCGCATGAACAAGGTTCCAGAACACAGTCCTAGCACTGAAAAAAAAAAAAAAAAAAAAAAAAAGGCATTCTGTCTTTGTTTTCTGGCCTCCCTGAGGAGGTCATTCTTCCCACCTTCCTGCCATGGAAACTGAGAGCAGAAACTATGAACCCAAAGCAGTAATTCTTGCCAGGAGGCTGTTATGTCAGATGTTCTGTCACATGACAATAGAAACACCACACGTGCACACACAGAAAGAAAAGACAAAGAAAGTGCAAGTGTGAACAGGTCCAGAGTGGAGCTAGCTGGACCCAGTTGGAGGGCAGTGAGGAAAGTGTGTGTTGGCAAGTTCTTAGACAGAGCTCTATAATTAAGGAGTCTGACTCAGCATGTGTCAGTAAAGGTCTGTGAACTGGAGAACGCTGGCATTAGAAACATTCCACTGAACTCTCATCTGAAAGGTGCCTAAGATACTTTTCTATTAGAGTATATCCACCCTGCAGTAAGAATCTTATTAAGAACTCCCACTCATTACAGCAAAAGGAAGGCTACAGACCCTACTGAAGACCGGGATTTAGAAATGTAAACAAACTTTGGCTGCTGAGATGGCTCAGTAGGTACAGGCACTTGCCTGATGACATGGAACCCACATGGCGGAAAAAGAGAACCAACTCCTGAAATCTGCCCTCTAACCTCTACATACGTGCACACCCATCATCCAACTCAACATAAATAAAAAATTAATATAGAGAAGCAGAAACACGGTTTAATAAAGGACAACTCCCACTTACAGAGATTGTCTAAGCTCCACTGGGCACAGAAGCCAACTTGACGTTTCAGATAATCAGGATCATCAGCCCACAACTCCAAGGTGACCAGTCGGTCACTAATACTGGATTCAGAGATAGTCAATTTATTCTCACCTGTTTGGAAGGATGAAATCTTTAAATAACAATGGAAGAGGAGGAGGATGTGTTGGGCGGATTAGTGGTGGTAAGGAATGAGGGGAGACAATAGAGAATTTGGAGACTAGAACAGATGTCCATGCTTCCTTCTAGGGATGACACAGCCAAAGAGTTGTGGCTGCTTTCTATAATTTCATCACTATTTTTAAAAGATTTATTTGTTTATTATTTATTATTATTGTTTTGGTTCTTTTGAGACAAGGTTTCTTTGTGTAACGCTGGCTGTCTTGGAACTCACTACCTAGACCAGGCTGGCTTCAAACTCAAACTGCCTCTGCGTCCTGAGTGCTAGGATTAAAGGCGTGCACTATAATGCCCAGCTTAAGGTTTTTATTTATGTATATGCAAATGAATCTGTGAATGTGTATGCCCCGTGTGCCTGAGTGCCTGTAGAGGCCAGAGGAGCGTGTCAGATCTCCTAGAGCTGGAGCTATAGGTGGTTGTAAACTGCCCAACAATGGTGCTGGGAACCAAATTCCAGTCCTCTGGAAGAGCATCAAGTGCTCTTAACTGCCGAACCACTGCTCCAGCTTCATCATGTCCCTGCAATTATTTTTTTAAATTGTGTGTGTGTGTGTGTGCTTTATGTACATGTTTATGTCTGTGTGAATATATGCACACATGTGTAAGACATGTGTGGAAGCCAGAAGAGAGCACGGATGTCCTTGTCTATCTCTCAATACCATTCCTTTTGAGGCAGGGGCACTCCTTGAATGGGGGCTTCCATTTTCCTGACTGGGCTGGAAGCCAGCAAGCCTCAGCAACCCTTTTGTCTTTCTTTACCTCAGAGGTATTCAGGAGGTGCTGGGCTTGCTAATGAGTGTTGGGATCCAAACTCAGGTCTTCTTGATTGCAAAGCAAGCACTCTTAACTGCTGACCCATCTCTCCATCCCGAGTGCTAAGGTTTTAGCTACAAAAGTAATTATAGTCACCATGCTTGGAATCTCAGCTGAGAACAATCTTTGTTTTTGCTCCTGATCTACTCTGCTGGTCTTATAACCAGAATGTATGTACATCTGATGGAGTTCAAAGTGTAGGCTCACGTTTTTATAACCAAAGACTATTAGTGCAAGAAGTCACTATACCTACTTGTCTGGGCAAACTTTTCCAGTGCAATCAGTGCAAAAAGCATGACTGTGGGGTGGGACTGTAACTTCTGAAAGACAATAAAAGATAAAGACAAAAGTCACACCCCTGCAGAAGCAGTAAGGTATCAATTTCAGATTCTTACTTAATACATGCCAAATTATATACTTGGGACAGCAGAAAAGTCTCCCTCATTCAAAGTCTCAATTGTCCACTTGATTACTGGAGGATCAAGATAGTCATTGAGTTAATTTATAGATATGGACATTTCAGCAGTGTTTCATTAAAAATGCATTATGCTATTAGACTTAGTAACATGTGTATTAGGGCTCTATTAACTAAAATAATGTTCATGCTTATACTCATTAAAACAACCAAAAAGAAAATTAGAATTATAGTTAAGAATGACCTTTAGTACCCCCAAAGAGATAATACCAGTTCCAGAATTACAAATAATGATATTATCAATTAGCATCTTAGTTTTTTGTTTGTCTGTCTGTCTGAGACAGGGTCTATTATGTAGCTCTGGTCGTCCCGGAACAGGCTGGCCTTGAATTCACAGAAATCCATCTGCCTTTGCCTCCCAGTGCTAGGACTAAAGGCGTGCGCCACCACACCCAGCAATATCTTAGTTTTAATCTAGTTCCTGCAGGGAATTCTACAGATGCTGATGATTTCGGGACAGAGACAAGAAGTGTACTTAACTTACATTTGAGTTTACATCACATCAGTTCCCACTCATCAGGCCTACATGTTTATTATCTTATCTTCTCACATTCTTGCTTTCTCCCAGCTATGTTGGGAGCCTTCGGAGAGTTCTAGAATACCAGTGTATTCCCATGCATTTCTGTGGTGCCTGCTGAAGCTTAGCACAGCTCACAGAAGCACTGTTCTCCCAGCTCTAAAGCCTCTTTAGCATCTTTATCCTTGCCACATCCTTAACCCTCCTGCCTGGCTCTTCCAGCCCCAAACCTTCCACCTGGCTACTCCAGTTCATGTCCTCCTGTCTCTGAACACTGCCTTCTCTGATCAAATAACTGTCACTAGGCTTCTGCCATGATGCTTTACTCACTGTGAGTTCCTAATCTTAACCTTGTCATAAGCCAGCTAAGTCCCACATCAGGAAGTCTGTCTTTCATGATTACCACAGGTCCCTTGTCACCCCATCACACCCTCACCCACCCATCCCTTCATCTTCTCAGAACTCTTACAGCGCTCAGTCTTCAGGAAGCAATTTGCTCTAGATCATATCCTGTCGAGTGTAAGTTAACTGTTGTCTGATTGGTTCTATTCCTTTAAGTTACAGTGAACTTTGTGAAGGTAAATGACTCTCCTACTACTTTGGTATCTACCAGTGCTCATTCAGAGCAGTGTAAGGGTTATTTTAATCACATATTGTGTAGGCACCAACAAATGAATTCTTTTAGACTACAGTTTTTAAAAAGGCCAATGCTCACTAGGCTTGCAAAAATAACTTAGAAACACAGGCTAGTCAGACTGAAGGCAAGTGCTGTGAGTGACAGGGAGTCACTGTAAGGATTTGGTCCTTAATTATGTCTTCAGCCTTCGACAGCGCCCCAGCCTAGAAAGCGGGTGGGCCCTCTGTGCGTCCCTCTCTTTCCTTTCCGCTCCTGCCCCCCTCCCCCCTCTCCCCTCCCCCCCAATAAAGCTCTAAAAAGGTAACCATGGCTGTGATTCTTCCAATCATCACTCTCCCCTGCCAGCATAGCCACTGCGGGCGGCGGCCAGCCACGAGCAGTGAGCCATTTAACCAACACTGGTGCCGTTCAGACTCGGATACACCACCAAACACTGAGGACCTGCTGTGACCGCTGCCGCCTGCCGCCTCTTTCCCCATCCAGCAAGACTGCGAGACCGCAAGTGCGTGCGTGTCCCTCGCCGCCTCCGCTGGACCCCACACAGCTACTCCTGCCGTCACCACAGTGAGTCTGCCATTCTCGTGGCTGTAGTCTGAGCTATATTCTTTGTGACAGACACCCCGAGGGTTGTCCTCGGGCTGTACTGGCAAGGGCAGGCACATTTTCGCCCCTGACGAGGGGGTAAATGGTGTCTAGGGTTCAACAGTGGACCAACTGCAGTGCAGCCGAGCCCTCACCTTCCCTTGACGAAGAGGAACGGTGACTTGAGCTGATTCATGGATCTCTTTCCACTCTTTGGGGACACCCAAGATTGTAGTCTGATCCTGGTTTGTTATTTTAATTTTTTTATTTTTCTCTCGGCTACAGCCATGAGACAAAGGGATAGATACATTTACCACCTACATTGGTGGATAGGGGTGGGCACAGCATAAACCTGGCCGCATAACACGGGTAAACCTGGCCACATACCAGCATCGGGAACTTCTGCCAGGCAAATAAGAGTTACTTTATCTCTAAGCTTTCTGCTAAAGTTCTAAACCCTTCTCCCTTCCCACTTCTGCGTCTGCCACGTGCAACCTTTTCTCTCTGACTTCCACCGGCAGTGGGCGGGCTCAAATGGGCGGGCTTGGGCAGTTTCTACTACTCGCCCTAACTCACCTTAACTCCACTCACTCATTCTCAAACTGCCTTGAGAAGCACAGACTGGTCTGGAGGCGGCTAAGATCCATACAAATAAGTTTACAGTAGTCAGGATGGCTCTTAAGCCAAAAAATCAGCTTATACCCTCAGACAAGTCTTCCAAAAGGATCAGTTTATAGTCTGCCTACTGGCAGATCTTCCAAAAGCTGTCCTTAAACCACCAATCATCAGGAAAAAAAAAAAAAATTCAGGACATGGAGTAAAATCCATCTCTTGTTCCCCAGACCTCCCTGACTAAAACTTAAGCATCTGGAGAGCAAGGCTCCTGACCCCACAGGCAAAAGAGTCATCTGTGGCATTTAAGGTGTGCCAGGGAAGAGATAAAAGCCCGAAAACAAAATTGCCAAGTGCTGGCACTCGCTGACTCCCAAAAGCTGTTGGGTCCCTGTTTTAAGTGAGGAAAAGGCCACGGGCTAGCAAATGCCCTGCCAGCCCATCAACAGCCTTGTTAAAAGTGCCGCCTAGAAAGACAGAGTCAGCTGACTGCCCCCAGGTGCCAAGATGCATGGGTACATTAAACTAAGACCTCCAACAGACCTAGGCTTGGCTACAGATATGGCAGGGAACCCAGAACGCAGCAGGGAAGCAATCCATTTCTTTCCTTCTGGACACCAGAGCCACTGACTCAGGCCTGGGAGTTTTGGGATGTCACCTCTCCTTTATTGTCGGGTACAGAGGACAGCCTTACCACCTCACCAGATTTAATTGCACTTTCAGAGTTACTTAATGAAAAAAGATTTCCACCTAAAATAAGAGCTCATTGCTTCACTCCAGATCCACTGCCTGTGTTTCTCACATGCATACAGACAGGGCCCTGATCTTTGCCTTGTCCCTAATTCCAAAAAATAAATTCTCATGCACCACAAGCTTTTCTCTTCCCAGTTCCCTGTTCTAACTCACTGTTCAGCTAATGGTACAGGACCACCACAGAACTGGAGTCCAGAGATCATCAAATAAGAAACTGTAATAGCTAAAAGCATCTTGTCAAACAAAAAGTTCCCAGCCACAGCCAAGAGGGATACATGTCTCCAGAGCAAACAGATGACAGACAGCATTCCACAACGCCTGTCTACCTCGAAAAACTCCCCTTCTCCATTCCCCCAGAGCCAACCGACGTCCAAGAGTCAGCTGGAAGCAGTTTTTGAGAGGAACGATGCCCCTAGTCCCATCTACCTGCTTTTTTTATAATAAGGGAAAAAGTCTGGGATGTAAGGATTCGGTCCTTAATTACGTCATCAGCCTTTGATGGCGTCCCAGCCTAAAAAGTGGGTGGGCCCTCTGTGCGTCCCTCTTTTAGCGCCTTCCTTCCGTCTGTCCTCTTCCTTCCTCCCTCCCTCCCCTCCACCCCCCCCCCCCCCCCCCCCAATAAAGCTCTAAAAAGGTAACCATGGCCTCTGATTCCTCCAATCAGCACTTTCCCCCACGGGCATGGCCGCTGTGGGTGGCAGCCAGCCACGAGCAGTGCGCCATTTAGCCAACAGTCACAGCTTCAGCAAACCACAACTTTATGGGTGATACATCAGACACTCCAACAATGACAGTTTTAACTGTAAAGGGAAGGGAGGGCAGGAGTAGAGATTTATATACTCTGGGAACCGGGCCTGTTGTTGGAATGCCATGAATTTTGTTTCCACTGCGTGTGTGTGTGTGTGTGTGTGTGTGTGTGTGTGTGTGTGTGTGTGTGTGAGTGAACGCGCGCGCCCACGCAAATGTGGGGGAGGGTGGGTGGTATTTTTTATTCCTTTTTGGTAGACTATAAGAACACACAAAAAGTCCTAGCAGCTATCTTATGACTAAATTTAAAACCAGACCAATTCAATTGTTATTTGCTTGTAATAAATACCTACCTCTCTCTCTCCTTCCTTTCTGTCTCTAAACATAGGAGGTGATAAAAATACCCAGGAAATACCTGTACATAAAACTTACAACTCACCCTATTCTCTGCACCAGGGACTATGCTAGTGATTTGAGAAAAACAGACAATCTGTATGATGAGAATAATAAGCTTTGATGTCTTACTTACCAGACACTGTAGCAAATATTCCAATATTCCTGGGCTAAGTAAACCTATGCTTGCAGGACCTAGACAAACACAGCAAATACTGTACATAATTAAAAGTGTCACATTATTTTTGAAATCAGTTAACTAACAACCACCAAATTATTTTGCTTGAATTCTGTACTCTTATGCACATTACTCAGGCCTCCTCTCTCAGGCTGTTCCTACTATCATCCCCATTTCACAGCTTGGCAACTGAGTCCACCAGAAACAGACTAGTTGCAGGGCTCTTGGGGAGCCATGATAGTCTGAGCCAGCACTCACGTGTTCTGATTTTCTTTTTTTCTTTTTTTTTTGGTTTTTCGAGACAGGGCTTCTCTGTGTAGCTTTGTGCCTTTCCTGGAATTCACTCTGTAGCCCAGGCTGGCTTCGAATTCACAGAGATCCGCCTGCCTCTGCCTCCCGAGTGCTGGGATTAAAGGTGTGCGCCACCACCACCCGGCTCTGATTTTCAATCCATTATTTCTTCTACTATATATAAAGTAACTGGCTGAGACATTCTCATGCGATTTGCTGTTGATATTTCTAAAATGGGTAATATTCATTTCTCTAAATGCTATAATAACTATTTGTTATACTAATTTAGCCTTTTCCCTATCTTAAGCAAATAAATATAACATTTATCTTAAATTTCTCTGAAAAAATAAAGCTAAATTAGATTGCATTTAACTGTGTCTTCTGAGTAATTTTCTTCCTTTTAGTCCATTTCTGTTCATTTCTTTTTTTGTTTTTTGTTTGTTTTGAAAAAGGGTCTCCCATAGTTCTGGCTGGCCTCTAACTCACTATGCAGGGGAGGCTGGCTTTGAACTCTTAGCCCTCTTGTCTTAAAGTGCCTTGGTTATAGGTGTGTGCCATCACACTCAGCTTCTTTCTGCAATTAAAGGTGCCCAAAGGTCTGTAATACAGGTGTCTCAACGTCAAACAAGTAAGGCTCTTGGGTGGTGTGTGCTAGAGTTACCTGCTAGTTTCTCAGCCAAGCAGCCCAAGACTGCGGATGTGTTCCTATGTTTGGCAGGATGGCCGGAGTCCTGGCATGCTACTTCTCCATTTAAATTGAGAATTTCAGTCAATTTCTGGAGTGCATCCTATAAAAAAGTTACAAATAGGTTTGATGAATACATACTCCGCAGGTTATTTTCCCAAGGGAATTCCTGGAAACAAAACTATAAAAAGGTATTCAATGAACTTGGAATAATCACATAAAATTACTCCAATGGTATAATTATTATTTATGGGAAATATCTGACCAACCTTAAGTTTTCTCAATGCCAGATCTCATTTTATTCAAAATGTACCAGTTATAGACAATGTGTATTTTACACTTTTGGTTTTTGAGATGGAGTTTTGGTATATATAGCCATACATATAGCCATATATATCAAGGCCATCCTGGAACTTATTATGTAGCCCAGGCTGGTCTTGAACTTGTGGCAATCCTCCTACCTCAGCTTCCTGAGTGCTGCAATTATAGGTATGCACTACCACATCCAGTTTATTTTATATATATATATATATATATATATATATATATATATATATATATGTATACACAATCTTCAGACTAAACCCATTCAAATGTCAACATGATTAATCACAGTAACTTGGTCATGGTGGGACATAGCTAAAATTTCAGGACTCAGAAGGCTGAGGCATGAATTTTGTAAGACCAAGGCTAAACTCAAGACCAGCTTATGTTACACAGTAAGACCCTGTCTCAAAAAGAAACCAAACATACACAGTGAAACCCTAACTTAAAACAACAAATTCCAAAACATAAAACCAAAAGTAGTTATGACCTAGTGATATTGAAATAAAAAGTTACTACTGAGAGCTGCTGGTAGCAAAAGACCATGGAAGTATACAGCAGGTTAACAGCTAGTGTTCAGAAGGTCAACCTATCAGAATCAAGGGTTCTGTTGGAAGAAATCATCACGCACGGTGTTATGGAATTACTGCCTTTTGAATGAATTGGCTGTTTCTTGTTGTAAACTTCTTGTGCAATAACAGCTATTTTAACTCCCCATTTACCGTGCATTTCCATGTAATGTGTACATGTAATCTCATGATTACATCTCAATCTTATGGGCACACATAATTGTGGATAGTCAAGAAGATCGTTTCTTATTTAACTGTACAATTTTTATGAACAGAAACATACTAAAATATGCTTCATACTAGGTCTATTGTTCCATGTGGCTGTAGACACTTAGAGGTCTTGTTCTACATCCTTAGCCATTGACTAGGCTAAATAAGCCAGATAAAGTGTCCTCGTAGAACTTTCACAGAGCAGAATTGCAGGTGCCTGGCCTTGTTGGATCAAAATCCTTCAGAAGAATTATACATACTAGAAAGGATAGTGCAGGTGTCTGGCCTTGGTATATCTTAGTCCTTCAAGAGATCAACAGCACCTATGTTGCCCTAAGCTTCCTCCACCGGCACCTCCCCACTCTGATTCAAAAAACAATGAACACTTTGCGTTTATTTCTACACCAGTTTTTAATGCAAGATTTTAAGCTTAGTATATTAATTATATATTGGTCCTGAGATTCAGGTGATTAACAGAAAAAGGTTATTAACTGACTAACTATGTCTGGATATTATTAATCACATAAAATAGTACACATCTTCTTTGCTTTTTCCTTAAATCTCTATTGGTTTAATTTCCTCCCTTGTAACCCTTGTAGCTATCCCTTTAAGAGATAGCCAGAACTTTTTACAACCTACAGCTATTGTCAATCACCAATTAAGCTGACCAAGTCTTTGCCAAATGTGACTCTTATCAGAATACTTGCTCCTGAGAGCTTACTTTGTAGTTTTTACTAACAAGTTGTTAATGAATGGAGATTTTATATATATATGTGTGTGTGCCTGGGGGGAGAACAAAAGAAGAACAACTAAGAAAAGAACTGAGACAACAGCAGAAGATGGGACAGAGAGGAGCTAAGTACGAGAACAGAAAAGAGGCTATGTAGATAGGACTGACTTAGAAGAATAAAGCGAATGGACTAACGAGTTTGGTGTGCTTAGATTAATTTGATATCCTTCAGATTAATATCCCAGCCACTTGTACCATCTTCCCCAGGACTCTGGGAGAAATCTCCTCAGGGCAGGCACCTGAGGGGAATTCAATAAGTTACTTTTTCCCCCAGGACAAGGGCTCAGTAGTTCAGCCCAGGCTGGCCTGTAATTCCCTATATAGTCCAGGCTGCCCTTGAGATCATGCAATCCTCTATGTCAGCTTTCCAAATGCTGGGAGTACAGGCATGAGTCACCTCACCCACTTATTTATTTATTAGTTTGTTCATTCATCTATTATTTATTTTGGTTTTCGAGATGGGTTTCTTTGTGCAGCTTCGACAGTCTTAGAACTCGCTCTGTAGACCAGGCCTTGAACTCCCAGAGATTCACCCGCCTCTGCTTCCTGAATGCTGGGATTAAGGGTGTGCACTACCACTGCCAGGTCATTATTTTTTTAAGACAGGTTCTCATGTGGTCCAAGCTGCCCTTAAACCTGCTGTGTAGCCAAGGCATCGAGTCTTTCCTGGGACTCCTGGAATTCCTACTTCTACCTGCTGAGTGCTAGAATTATAGGCATGTACTACCATGCTTGGCTTACAAAAAGCTCTATCAGTGGACTGGAGAGATGGCTCAGCGGTTAAGGGCACTGGCTGCTCTTCCAGAGGTCCTGAGTTCAATTCCCAGCAACCACATCGTGGCTCACAACCATCCATAATGAGATCTGGTGCCCTCTTCTGGCCTGGAGGCAGACATACAGGCAGAACACTGCATACAAAATAAATAAATCTTTAAAAAAGAAAGTTCTTTTAGGCAAAAACAAATCCCACCAACTTTTGAGGCAAACTAAAAACTGAAACAGTTATGAGCATGGGTAAAGCTGACAATGACTAGGCTAAAGATATTTCGGTCTGTTCATGTTTTCCTATTAGAGAGCTCAAGTATCTAAGGCTTCAACATACAAATAAAATATATCAGAATCCAAATTTTTAAAAGTATGTATGGGTGTGGTGGTGCAAGCCTTTAATCCCAGCACTCAGGCAGATTTCTATGAGTTTGAGGCCAGCCTGGTCTACAAAGTGAGTTCCAGGCCTGTAAAGTCTACATAGTGAGACCTGGTCTCAAACAAAACAAAATAAAACGTGTGCATGGAGGCAGCCTGTAGAAGGTAGAGGTCAAAGCAATGAAAACTTGAACATTTGTGTCCTAGTTAGATCATAAGCCAGGCTATGCAAATCTCTAATGTGCTTAAGTAAGACTCAACAGGGCTTTCGGTACAGTACTTTTCCTCGTAATAGAAAATCTTTGTTATGAGGAAGTAAGTTGCTGAGAGACAGATAAAATCAGCTCATTTTCTTAGTTTTCAAGCCAAGACTGTCTGTGCAGATACAAATGTTTCTACTTTAAACATTAAAAAACACTGAACTAAAACCTATTGGTAGAGGATATAGTACTTCATTAACAATAAAATTTTCTTGCTACTACCGAATAACACAGATCTCAAGCACGTAAAGTCTACTAAATGCTTCTGTGATTATTCATCCTGGGCACAGATGACACAGATGACATTCCATGAAGATCAGTTTCACTTACTTTAGTGGGCAATGGACATTCGTCTAGTAACAAGGTTATAACAGCTGGTCCCAATGGATCTTCCAATGGAATAACTCTAATTAAAGACTGGACAACATCCAACCATCCTTCATCTAAGGGCAAACCAAGAAGATTATGTAATGGAGTCACTATTTTGGAAACATGAAAACATACAAAAGGACTTTGCATTAACAAAGAAACACTTTTGGCCTTTATGTGGTGGCTTTAAGAAGCTAGAAGTTGACATGGTACTGTCATAAATTCCTAGTCGTCATGAGGGAGCCAAACGCTGTTACAGGTGTCTGGTGACTGAAGGGCATCTTTAATTGAGAAAATTAAGCTATGGCCTTGATTCTCAGATTATGATTAAAATAGTTTTAAGCATCTAATTTGTCAAATAGGACTTAACTACATAAACTCAGTACGTGGCTCTATTTTGGAATGACACTTTAGGATGTTGAACAACAGTTATCCTCCCCATTCTAGGACAAGTACAAAGAACCACCAATAAAGTAAATTTTCTTATCTCAATTTCAAATGAGATACAACCATCACTCAGACGTGCAGTTTAATATCGAGGATGCAATATATGGTTCCTGTTAGACTTTTAGAGGGGACTTCCATACACCCATAACTTTTTCTATGTTATAATCTTTAAAAAAGTGGTCATACATTTTTCATTATTTTTAATTCATTAGGAAGTATTAAAAATAAAAACTTGAAAATACCTGTTTCTGCCATTTCATGTAATGTAATCATTGAATAGGGAGGTTCCTGATCACTGAAAAACAAACATTCAGGACATTAGACTTGAATTTAATTCCAAATAAAATTCACACTGGAAGTATGGGGCCAAAATGGACAGAGACCAACATGAGTGAATGTGAAGGAAAGAGATGAAGAGACAACCAGAGAAACAGCTGTAAGAACAAGTGTAGGCCATACGTGCTCGTTTCCAGTCACTGTGACAGCTCCCCAGAAAAGAGCTCAAGCAGGGACACACGCAAAGCCCCACTACGCTACCTAAGGAAAAGCATGGTACTAAAACTAGGGACGAACCTCCTGCTTTTTCAAAGCCCAGTGCCAGCTGACATGTGCCATGAAGGCCAACAGCATCTGCCTCACATTTCCCTTAAACAGATGTTAGATGGGAGATGGAAATTCCACAGAGGACTTAGGAATCAAGGGCCTGTAGACACACTGCACTTACAAGGCTTATTCTGAAAAAATAGCACTATTTGTTCAAACTTCATAAAATGGTAACAAAGAATCCAAAAATAAAAGCAAGAAGAATTTTTTAATAATGTAGATACTTCTCTAAAATGGAATTAAATGTCTATTAGGGTTTTCACAATGTCACTCCAGGAATTCTAAAGAGGTGTTTGTTTTAGCGGAGCGTCAGTGCTAACATTTTCCACCAAACAATAATAACTGACATTGCTTAAGGACTCACCTTTTGGTTTTAAGTTTTGGATTTCTGTTTTTGTTGTGCATTCGCTTGCACACACACACACACACACACACACACACACACACACACACGTATGGAGACAAAGATCGATGTCATCCTCTGTCACTCTCCACCTTAGTTTTTGAGACGGTATCTCTCAGTAAACCTGGAGCTAACCATTTCAGCTATCCTGGGTGGCCAGTGAGCACCCCTGGGCTCCACCTGTCTCCACTCTCCCAGTGCCAGGGTTACAGATGCACCCAGGTTTTACATGGGTGCTGGGGATCCAGAACATAATACTGAGAGAAAATTTTTGAAAGGTTTGTATAATCAAATTGATGATGTACATTTTAAAATCCTCACCCAAATTCTCTTTATAGATATTCTCCTGATACAGATGCAAGCAAATGTGATATGTGAATATAGGTGATGAAGAAAATAAAATTAAAGAAGAGCAGAAAAATAATAAAATGCAACAGAGCCAGCAACCAACAATGAAAAGGAGTATTGCAATTCTATGTGGAGGTACACAAAGGACACAAATACATCCCTCTGCTCAAAGAGGATAAATGCTCAACGAGGCAGAAACAGAGCAGACATTTCTGATGGCAGATGGAAGGTATGCCAGAGGATTACTGAGCTGTAGGCTGTAAACTGGACAGAGGACTGAAGATGCTTTGCTTGCTAGGTAATAGGGCAAAAGCCTCATCTATGGAAGGGCAGGAAAGTTGCACAAAGTACATCTAGAGCATGGATCCCTTCCAATGAAAGGAGTTAAGAAAGTTAGAGGATAATCAGAGATACAAGTAGCATAAAGTACAAGTCTCCTGTGAAAAATTTTTTAAAAAAGCAAAATAAAATTTATGCTGCAGGCCTTAGCTTTTTACAGTTGGAAACTCAGAACTCCCATTTCAATTAGGTTTACTTGGAGACTGGGGGAGCACATTAACTCCTCTGAATATGCATGGCATGAAGCATACATACAGGTGAGGAAAAACCCAGGAGGAAATCTGCAGCTGGGTATGATGGCACAGGCCTGTAATCAAGTAGTTTAAGAGGCTGAAGTGGGAAGACCTCACAGTGTGGCCTGCCCCACCTACACAGTGAGACCTTGTCTCAGAAAAGAGAGGAAAAAAAGGAAATCTGTAAATTAAATTTCCAAACATGTTAAAAAAAAAAAACACAAAAAACTAGCGTTATTTTAGTCACTACTCAAAATACGCAAACACGAACTTTAAAATGACTTTAAAATAAGTGTATTTGCAAGAACAACAACTATAAGGACAGGAAAACAAAACAGCCAAACAAAAGCCAAGAAGCAGACTCGAAAAAGGAAAGAAAAAAGAAATTCAGATATGTCAGAAAGAGAAACTGAGTGAATTTGAAGAGAACACTGGCAGACATGTGTGTTCTACATGCCTGGCATGTAGGTACTCTGGCATTCAGGAGGCTGAGGCAGGGAGAAAATCCTGAGTTTGAGGTCAGCTTAAGCTACACAGCAAGCAAGACCCTGTCTCAAAAAGGGGGCAGTATTTGAAAAAAAATACTGAAGGATTCAATTTGAATACCAGAAATATTCAAAGATATAATAGCTGAGAAATTTCCAGAACTGAAGAACAAAATACAAAGGATTAAAAATCTACAGTCACACAGGCCACCAAGTGGGTTGGAGCCACCACTGAGTGGTCCTGAGCTCCTCTGCAGACACCTGAGCAAAGAGAAAAAAGGTGGAAGGAAAATAAAGTTCCTACAAGCTGAAAAAAAAAAAAATCAACAGCCACAACAAGAAAAAATCTGGGTATAAAGGCATGGGGCAATTAGGTAGTTTATTTCAAAATAAAGTTGTGATGCTAGAAACCAACAGCATCAAAACTCTCTTCCATAGCTCCTCTGCTACAGGAGCACTTGCTGTCTCTCCTACCAGTTGCATTTCTTCCTAAGTAAACAAGAAAATACAAGAAGAGACTATTTGCTAGCTGCCATCTGCATCTGTAACAGACTTAGATCTAGTTTTGCTACATCCCTTTGTCCTGTCCTTCCCAGCTCTCCTTCACATTGCATCTTGACAAACTCAAGAATTTTCTAAGCTATAAAATTACCCTTTAGTATCTTCTGAAATCAAGCCACAGGACTGTGGAGATAGCTCTGTGGGTAAAGCCCAAGTGTGAGGACCTGAGTTTGAGTCTCCAGAACCCACATAAAAGTCTGGTGCAGCAACCCCAGGGCTTCTACAGCGAGATGAGAGGCAGAGACAGCAGTCCTCCAAGGCTGCAGAGCAGTTCACCGGGGGCATGCAGTGAGAACGGCAAAAGAGGCAGGTCTCAAACAGGCAGAGGTGAGGACAGACACCCGGGTTGTCCTCTGACTGCCACACCTATGTCTACAGCAAGCATGTGCCTGTACTCACACATGCATGCACACATCATACACACAATAATAAAAAAGAAAAACATAATAAAATTAAACTATAAAGCTGGGTCACCCCTGTAATCCCAGGTACTCTGGAGGCCAAAACAAGAGGATTGCAAGTTCAAGGCCTGCTTTATTTTTCCAGTCTCAGAAATTATACTTATCATTCCATGGAGACACATTTAAGTCAAAGTCACTTTGTTACTCAAGCATATAGTACTTGCCTCCCTCTCTCTGTTGTTTTAGAGACAGAGTTTCTCTGTGTAGCCTTGGCTGTCTTGGAACTTGCTCTGTAGACCTGGCTGGACTCAAACTCAGAGATCCGCCTGCCCTGGCTGGGATTAGAGTCACCACCTGCCTCTGCTGGGATTAAAGGTGTACTTGCCTCTCCTATGTGAATTAGGAGCTTGATTAACAACAACACTTACCATTTGTAATGTTTGTTTAGAACTGGGAACTAAGGTTTGCTCCTATTGCCTTTAAAAATACAGCAAAACCTACTCTGCACCTTTTTTTTTTTTTCCCCAATGTGCTTAATTTAATATTGTTGTGGTTTACTTCCTTATTTGGAAAGGATAATTTTCTATTGTAATTATATACTATGAAGAATAACTTTTAAAAGAAAGATTCTTCTTTTTTGTGAGTGTGCTACTGGAGGTTGAATCTAGTTAAGAGCTTAATGAATATTAGTCAAGTGCTCTAACCACTGTGAAATATACCTAATCCCCAAAAATTATTATTCTTGGAGATCAACAAACACTTCAGTACTGTGTGGAAGACTCTAATATAGCTCTAAGGATTTGCTTGTATATTTTAGGTGCATAGTGGTTTTTTTCTTTATAATGTTTAAAGAACTAAACAAAACCGCTTTTATTAGTGTGATTATTAAATACTTAGATATTTTCTACCAGGGCCTAAAGTAGAAATTCAAAATGACTGCTATCTTTTGAGCATTTCTTTTTTTTCTAATATAAAGTACCATACTAGACCATTTATACAAACTATACAAGAATAGTAATTCTTTTAATTATTGAGTTTTTTAAAAAAGATTTATTTATTTTATGTGCGTTAGTGTTTTGCCTGCATGTATATCTGTGTGAAGGTGCCAGATCCTCTGGAATTGGAGTTACAGACAGTTGTGAGCTGCCATGTGGATGCTAGGAATTGAACCTGGGTCCTTGGGAAGAAAACCCAGTACTCTTTAGCCACTGAGCCATCTCTCCAGCCCCCAGAATAATAATTCTTACTTAAAAAAAAAAAAAAAAAGAGGATTAGAGAAGTACCTTGCTCAGTGTCATAAAGCTAGTGATGAAAAAGAATCTGAATCTAGGTCCTTTGTGGTCTAAAACTTAGGCACTTACTAAACCTTACACTGAACTTTTCTCAATTTGAAAAATATCCTTTAATTTCACTGTCATTCAAACTGAGATTTTTGTCTTTAGACAAAGCAGGAGAAAGAAATCACAGGCCCAGGTGTGCCCTGCAGTTTCAACTTACAATTTCCTCAAATGGATCTAATAGGCTAAAAAAATAGTAAAACAGGAGAGAGAGGTAAAACTCTCTTTAACTGCCCACAGAAGCTGCATGCAGCCATACTCTTGGTAAGACTACTCATCTTGAATATATGGTCAGCAGAACAGATTGGATCCTCAAGAAAGCATTTCCTAAAAATTTCCTACTACAGCAATTAACACAAATTCACTCCAAGGTTACTATACTCCTTCATAAAGACCATATTTTCTGCAATGACAGAGAAATGGATGAGATTTACATGAGCAAACTGGGGGGGGGGTAATGGAAGGCAAGGGTCGGGGGAGAGAGAGCTTAGGGGAGCGGGAGGTACCAGCTGGATCAGGAGCAGAGTGGGAGCACGGAGAGGGAGATACCATGATGAATGAAAACCCTAGGGGAATAGGAAGAAACAGAGTGTTAGAGAGGTCCCCAGAAATCCACAAAGATACCTCCACTGTAGACTACTGGCAATGGTCGAGCGAGTGCCTGAGCTGACCTGCTCTGGTGATTGGATGGCTGAACACCCTGGCTGTCATGATAGAACTCTCATCCAGTGTCTGATGGAAGCGGATGCAGAGATCCACAGCCGAGCCCCAGGTGGAGCTGCGGGAGTCCAATCGGCGAGAGAGAGGAGGGATTGTATGAGCGAGAGATATTGAGACCACGATTCGAAAAAGCACAGGGACAAATAGCCAAACTAGTGGAAATGCATGAACTGTGAACCAATGGCTGAGGAGCCCCCATGGAACTGCACCAGGCCCTCTGGATTAAGTGGGACAGTTGATTAGCTTGAACTGTTTGGCAAGGCCCCAGGCAGTGAAGCCGGGACCTGTCCTTGATGCATGGGCTGGCTTTTTTGAGCCTGGGGCCTATGCTGGGACACTTTGCTCAGCCTTGGTGTAGGGAGGAGGGGACTGGACCTGCCTCGTCTGAGTCTACCAGGCTGGGCTGACTCCCCAGGGGAGACCTTGCCTTGGAGG
>CABHPQ010175905.1:0-12739 GCA_902168405.1 Peromyscus aztecus | reverse complement strand
AAGTAAAATCATCCAACCTTATTTACTCCACCATCAGAGGAGAAATAAGTGTTCTCTCTTAGCCTAGGAGCACAAGGCTTGGCGAATGTTATCTTAAATGAATGGAAGGAGTTCCAAAGTGGTGGTTCCTGGCAGAACACTTTCCGTGACACTGGTGGCGATGGTGAGTCAGATACTTACTTATCTACAAGAGTCCGTATTACCGCCAGTGTATCCAGCACTAACCCATCCACATTTTGTTTCTTTCTCCTTGGCTCATGTGGTCCTCGGCCTCTCCTTGGAGGCCGAACAGGGTCCCGAGGTTGGCTCCTAGTGTCAGCAGTAGGGACTGCACTGTTTTCGGCCTGCTGCTGGTGGGTGTCAGCACTGTCTTCTGCTCCACTGTCATCCCGGCAGATACAGGAATTACCCATAGTAGTAGTGGCACCTGTAGTCCCCAGTAAGTGGGCTATGTGCTCCTCGAGAGTCAACAGCAGACCCTGACCAAGGCTTCTGCTTGCTAAGAACACAGCCCAACCAAAGACAATCATTTAGATAGTTTTCAGTTTTCCGAGGACTGTTTTCATAATGTGGAGCTGAACTTGCATTCTATTCATTTTTAACAACTGAATGCTGGAGAAGGTTGAACAGCTGATTTCCAACATTATCAACCACCAGGAATGCTGGCCATGCACTAGCAGTTCTACAAGAGAGAAAGAGAGAAAGGAAATTAACTTAAGATCTTGGCCACTCAATTACTCAAATTTTGCTAGTGTGGTTTTAATAGCATTCAGATTACAATGAAGAATTCTTGGTTATTTTTATAGGTTCCCACCATAAAGATATCTTTTGATAACAGAACAATCAACATTTCCTTTTAAATTAAAAATTGAACACAAGTGTTTTGCATGTATGTGAGTGTGAACAAGTGTATGCCACAGCACACATAAGGAGGCCGAAGGACAACATTCAGAAGTCAGTTCTCTCCTACCATGTGGGGCCTGGGGATCGAATCCAGATCATCATGCTTGCATAGAAAGTGCTTTTACCCACTAAATCATCTCACCAGCACCAAGAATGTCTTTGTTATCATTCATTAAATATAAAGTTGATTGATTGCTAAACCATACATACCCTTGTAAGCCATAGGAGTTCTAATTAATGTTTAAAAACCATGTATGTAGTTCTTATCTCTACAGAAATACATTTGACAAATCTGTGCAACATTTTTAAAGGCTCCTTCTGTGATAAAAAATGAATCATGTCCTTTCTTTATTTAAACACATATGGGACAATTTAATGTTTCAAATAAAACATCTAATTACAGATGTCTGTTGTTGAAAAAGTTATGATACAAATATCATAGCTCCTATCTAATAATGAAAGAATGTTTCTCTTAAATGAAGGAAACTACACCAATTTCCCAAAGGAGGATCACTCAAGAATTCACATAAATCGGGGCTGGGGAATGGCTCAGTGGGTAGGAGTGCTTGCTCTACAAGCATGAGGACCTGAGTTCAAGTCCCCAGCACCCACAGAAAGGATTGGGTATGGCAGCATGTGCGTGTAAACCTAGCACTGGGAGCCAGATCCTGGTAGATCGCAAGCAGCTAGTCTAGCTAAAATGGCCAGCCTCTAGTTCAGCACAAGATTCTATCTCAAGTCAGTAAGGCACAGAGCAATAGAGAAAAACAGTCCACATTCTGCTCTGGCCTCTATATGCCCACAGAGGACACCCACCCACACACACACACACACACCGGGGACATGCGCACATGCAAAACACACACACACACACACACACACACACACACACACACACACACACACGGGACATTCGCACATGCAACACACACACACAGAGGTAGGGAGAGGAGAGGAAGAATTTATAGAAATCATGCAAGTGGTCATACACAAACTTTTTCTGTTACAAAAGGAAGATTGTTCAGAAAAACAAGAATTCATGATGAAAAGTTATGTTCTTCACAATGATTAGTCTGTTGCTACAAAGTTAAGAGTAAAATGTCCTGATTATCTCTGCTTGAAACACTCCAAGCAGCTTCTGCCAAGCACCAGGCTGAGACTAAGAGGATGAAAACAGGGAAGGCACAGTTCCTGCACTCCACGAATCCATGGATGGCTAGTCTCATCCCACACAATGTGCTGATCATCATAAATGATGGGAACAGCTCTTCATTGATCTGAAAACGTGATTAGGTTCTGAAAAGAAGTTTTGTTAGCAGGAGACAGAAAAAGGGATGGTAGCTAAAAGTAAAAATGAAACAAAATAAAAACCTACAATAATAAGCCAGGTGCGGTGGAGCATCCTTTAATCCCGGCACTCAGGAGGCAGAGGCAGGTGGATTGCTGAGTTCGAGGCCAGCCTGGTCTACAGCAGAGTTCCAGGGCAGACAGGTCTACACAGAGAAACTCTGTCTCGGAAAAACAAAATAAAGTAACAATAACACCAACCCCCTCCCCCGTCCCCCCCAAAAAAACCCTCAAAAACAAACAAAAAATGGAGATGAGAATTCTTTTCTTTAAGGTTTTTTTATTTTTAAATTTTATTAGAGTTTAAAAGAAAAATCCTAGGGCAGGCAACCTGTAAATCTCAGTGGCTACTTTGGGGAAAAGAATGGAGAAGGAAAAAAATACCCATGCCATTTGAGTTACACAGCCACACGGTAGGAAGGGGGACTTTGAGAAAGAGTAAGAAAACCTGAAATACCAGAAAAAGCATACTTAGGCTCTGGCCAGCGTCAGAAAAAAGAAGAGCTGAACCTTTCAGAGAGGTGGGCAGACCCAACAGAACCTCATGGCAGCTTGTAGAGAATGCTAAAATAAAATGTTTACATACATACATGTATACATACACATATATATATATATAACATATATATATACCGGTGTACATAATTTCACCTAGTACCAGGGAGGAGAATGGAGGTATGGGAATAGACAGATATCATGTGCCCCCAGACTACTAAGACAGCAAGGGCTCAACCAAGTAATAGCACAAATGTTCTTGGTTTCCCCAAACCAGTGAGGCTGTCTTTAAAATTTGAAGCTTGTACTTAAAAGAATGTAACAGAATATATAGGTAAGAACATGACACAAGGACGCACCTGGAAATAGGTTTTTTAACATAAAACTCACACTAAACTCACAAAAAGTTGCATGACATTCCTATTACTGTGAAGGCCAGGGTACAATTCCCTCTAGAGAGTAGATAATCAAGAGTTTTCAGTGCTTAAAAGGACAGAGGAGAAAGAAACCAGAAATAACTTTACACAGTTAAAGGGGTTTTATATAAATTATGCTGATTTCTGAAAAAGACCAAGTAGCGTGTAAGAACGCATGCTTTCAGCCAGGCCTGCAATTCTAGCACTCAGGAGGCGGAGGCAGGAGGATTGTGAGGTTTTTGTTTGGTTGTTTGGTTTGTTTTTGGAGACAGGGTTTCTCAATGTAATAGTTCTGGCTGCGCTGGAATTTGCTTTGTAGACCAGGCTGGCTTTGAACTCACAGAGATCTGCCTACCTTTGCAACACCAAGTACTGGGATTAAAGGCGTGTGCCACTATTGCCTGAGGGATTGTGAGTTTTTAAGGCCAGCATGGGTTATACAGCAAGACTCTGTTACATGTGTGAGCTCAAGTTTTGGCCCTTCCTGTCCAGCAAACCTTGTCATACATCTGCTTGCTTTGATACCAATTATTAGGCATTTGCAACCTTTTATTTGAGGTCACAAATAACTATTGACCTTTTATTTTTTGAAGCCCAGGCTAGTTTGAATTCAGCATACAACTCAGGCTGGCCTGGACTCAGAGAGATCCTCCTTCATGTGCCTCCTGAATGCTGGGTTAGTAGTTTAAGATATGAAGTTCAGCAACTTCCTATGCAGTATACACAGAGCTACCTTACCATTTATGGAAACACAATTCAGCTTATCCTTGGTTCTTACACATTATGGTATAAACATGGGTGGCTAAATCTACTAACATTTTGTGGATGCTGGAAGGGAGTAAGTGGTCCAAGATCCAACACAGGGGGTTCTTTTAAGGAAAGGCATCATCCCCACAGAAATGCTAATTCCAAACTGCTTCCTCATAAAGGTCAGAGCCCATGACCATGCTCAGTGTTACCAGAGCAGAAAAGATTTTGCTGGCTTCTCTAACACTCCAGAGTCTTTACACATCATCAGTATGGAAAGCAAAATGGGACACAAGATACAAACAACTTCAGTCTAACCAGAATCATTAAATTGAGGAAGGCATACTGGAGCAAGGTAGACAGTCTGGTACTAAAAATAACTTGTAATGATCTCAGAATGTCAAAGTAAGCTTAAGTCCCACAAAACCAAGCCCTGAAGGAGGGAGAACAGGTCCTATAAAAGTGACAGTTTAATAACAACAGATAGAAAGTTATTAAGCATCATTTACAAGAAACAATATTGAGAGGCAGGAGACATAGGCTGGAGGTTAAGATGAAACATGTTTGGTTCTCAGTGTCCACATGGCTGCTCACAACCACCTATAACTCCAGTTCCAGCAAATCTGGTTTCCAAGGGTTCCTGCAAGCAATATGGTGCACATAAACTCATGCAAGTAAACACATATGGTATAAATAATAAATAAATCTTCAAAAAGACAAAAGAACAATGTTAAAAAGTACCTGTGAAGAAGGCAGTTTGTTGGGTCTCAAATCTTAGACTTCATTCTGTCTAAAATTATTTTCCTAAGGCTTGCATATGTATAGAGTAATTAATTCCTTAATGTAGATTTTTTTTATTTAGTGTAATTTCAAAGTGATTAGAAGATACCCCATACATGCGGGTATTTTTAAAACCTAAGTTTGAAGTGAGAAAGGAAAAATTTAATTTTTTTTTCTATTTCTGAATTGAAGTCAAGTGCATTTGGGTCAATGTCTTCCAAAAGAGCTATTTCCTTAAATAATCCAAAAAACGATGTCCATTATAAATTTCTTAGGAAGGATATGGAGGTTATTTTTTTTGGGGGGGGGGTGTTTTTTAAATAATTTCACTAAGCTGTCCAGACACAGTTTAGCATTGAACTCCTGGCTCATGTGAACCTCCTGCCTCAGCCTCCTAAGTAGCTGTGACTATAGGCAAAATGCTACCAGCCTAGTGAGACAGACACATTTTTAAAAGTTTTCAATTATTTTAACCGAAAGACTTTTTCTTTCTTTCCTTTATTTATTGTTTTTGTTTGTTTGTTTGTTTTTTTGGATACAGGGTCTCACTAGGTAGCTCTGGGCGTTCTGGAACTCAGGCTGGCCTCGAACTCACAGAGATCTTCCTACCTCTGCCTCCCAAGCATTAAAGAATGCTTGGGAATGCTAGAATTAAAGATGTGCAGCACCACGCCCGGCTAGAGACTTTTTCTTAACAAAAAGCTATAATGTATAATGATCAGGTGTGATGTAGGTGGGAAAAGCCATGAAATGTTACACAGAGGATCACTCATGAAATATACAAATAAAAAAGTTACAGCAGTCATTTTTAAAGAATTGGTGAAATGGCCATATTCTTTAGCTTACAGCCATGGCACATACATGTACAAAGTATAAACTCCTTCAGATTCTTTCAGTACTACAAATGCATAGCTTCTTACTTAGAAATAGGAGCTACCCATGACATGTTTACATAGGAAAGAAGCTGTGACTACTGATTATTTGGGTGATAAGGCTAAACAATTACACTTCAAACAACTTTGTTTTGTCTCTAAAGAAAAGAGGCTTTATGTGTTCCACTTGCCAAGGACCACAGTTTCAAGACAGTACCCCCAGCTACAGCTTCTGCGCAGGAAACCAGAGGCCTCCTATAGCACAAGCACAGTACATGGACATCACAGTCAGAGAGACCTGGGTACAAGTCCCAGCTCTGCTATATTCACTGGCACACACGCTAATGAATCTGACCGTGACACACTTTACAAAAGGGAACACAGTAACAATTCTTACTTCAGAGTAACTAACTCAGAAGAAGAGTCAGAATCCACATTTCTAGGATGTGGCCCAAGCCTGTGACTCCTTAAAAGCTCCCTAGGTGATTTTGATGGCAGCCAAGTCTGGAAATGACTATTAGTACCTGGCACAAAACCTGGCACCTACTGAATGAATTATGGGACAGACTGAAATGCTAAATGGTGATTCTTGTGAGGCCAAATATGTCAATATTCCTTCCAGAAAAATAAACAGATTATTTTTGAATGCTTGGAGATGAGAGCCAAAAGAGCCATTAGAAAGCAGTCATACCTACAAAATTGTGGGAGTTGAGGAGCGCTCCAATCTGCATGTATAAAAATTTCATAATGAAATACTTTTATTAGTGAAAAACAATAAAAATAGCTCTGTATAGTATTTTTCTATCAGATCTACCCTGTGAAGCATCATAAAAAAGTAGATGGTATCCTGCTTATGGGTACTATCATCCAGAGTCTGAGAAGACTAGAGATTATATAAAGGCAATACACTTTTAATACCTATAAACTTCAGCGTTATCTTTTCACCATTAGCACATGAAGTCAATTTTAAGACCAAACATAAACAAAAACCAAGAACAAAGCCCTGGTCACTTAAGTATACACAACTATTCTATCTGTGACTGGGGCAGACCTCAATTGAGTCAAAGAGAATTCTTACCACTGAATATCAGTGCTTAGTATATTTTTCTCACCATCTTAATAACAACAATTTAAACCATTAACCATTTTATACCATTTTGCTGCAAGATGATAATTATAGAAAATATAGCATTTGCAAATACATATCTTTGAAGTGAGGCACTTTTTATAACATTGGTATATTTAAAATTTTCAAAATTCCTTAAGGGGAAAAAAATCCCAACAAGCTCAGCAGATCTTAGTAAATTTCATGTTAAATCAGTGAGGGTCTGGTGCTCACTGTCTCACCGTCAGTAAGAAACATACCAGCTCACCACAAGCACAGTCATGGACATCACAGTCAGAGAGACCTGGGTACAAGTCTCTCTGTACACAGACACGAGGTTTTGGCCAGCTGGTCTAACCCTTTCTAACAAATGGTCCAGGAATTAGTGATTCATCTCTTCAAATATTTGCTTGCATTTAGTTATTAAGCACATGATAGAAGGGACTTCTTTTTCCAGTGCTGTCAAGAATGGAGAAGCTGGGTAAATGGTCATAAGGACAGAAATCAAGTCACTATGTCCAGAATGCCAACTAATGTGATCTTTACCTCATCGTTCCAAAACAGTGTTACAAGACACAGGATGTTTTGTAGCCCTTCACCCTCAAGGCTAAACCAAACAGCATGAAAGGCCATATTATGTACTGCTTCAGTGATTTTCTCTCATTAGGAAATGTTTTTAGACTTTCTCTCAATATAGTGTGTCTCAAGCAATGGCTTCTGGCAACATCTTTTATTGTCCTCAACTAACATTTTATGATGAGCACTTTCAAGCATATAGCAATGGTGAACTAATTCACTGCAAACAGTATCTATATACGTACCACTTAGTCTGCCACTAACATTTTGTATTTGCTTTACCACCAATTTGTCCATCACTATATCCAACATCAAGCCATCTACATTTTAAAAAAACATTTCAAAGTAAGCTGCACGCTCTAGAATGCCACCAATAATTCAGCATACCTATCACTAGTTAGACTTCAATGTCTTTAGAAGCTAAATGTATATGTATCATGCAAACCTTAAGTATTTAAATGCTGAGTTTTGCTGAACACATGCATCTTTGTCTTCAAACCCTATCAAGATAGGGTGCATTTCCAGCAGGGCACTTACCGTAACCACAGAGGAAGAAAAGAAAAACATAGGATACATTACATAGAAATAAGTGTTCTTCGAAAATACTTTGCAGGATATGCAAAGATCATAATTTCTTCAATTACTGAGGTTAGATGGAGGAAAACAAAATAACAAGACTGATTATTTAGTATTGCAGTAAGATAAATGAAGATATATTTTGAGAGCTCATGCTAGTTGAAATAGAAAGTACCTAAAGTTTTTGTTTTTTTATTGTTTTATTTTATGTGTTTGGGTGTTTTGCCTGCACGTGTCTGTGCCAGAGGAGGCCAGAAGGAGTCAGAGCCCTCAGAACTGGAGTTCCAGATGACTGTGAGTCACTATGTGGGTGCTGGGAATTGTACCCATGTCCTCTGAAAGAGCAGCCAATGCTCTTAATCACTGAGCTATCTCTCCAGACCTCCTAAAGAATTTTTTTTAAATTACTTAAAGTATTTAAGTTCTAAAGCATTTGCTATTTTGTTGGAGGAGAAAAGGGAAATTCGTAAATAGTCTTCCATCTCCATGGGTCCTGCACCCATAGGTTCCACTAACTACAGATAAAAGATACTTGAAAAAAAAATGATTGAACTTCCTTTCTGTTGCTGTGATAAAAAGACCCCAACTGGGGGAAAAAAGATTTCTTTCAGCTCACAGTTCCAGGCTGGAGTCCTTCATAGTAAGGACGTCATAGAGACAGGCGCTTGAGGGAACTGGTCTATCACATCAATAACCAGGAACACGGAGCAATGAATGCATGAATCAGTTCACCTTCTTCTAAGTCTAGGGAATGGTGCCACCCACTTTAAGGCTTCGTCTTTCCACATAAATTAACATAATAAAGTCACTACCCTACAGCCATGCCCATTGGCCTACTTGATCTGGACAAGCCCTCATTGACACCGGAGTGGTTCTAGGTTGTGTCAAATTGATAGTTAACAATCAAATATGCTAAACATGTACAGGTTGCTCCTGGGCTATTATTTCCTAAACAATAAGTGATTAACAACTATTTATATAGCATTTATAATTTATTAGGTATTGTAAGTACTGTGGAAATGGCTTAAAAGTACAGAGGAAGATGCATGTAGGTTATATGCAAACATTATGCCATCTTATATAAGGGAGCTGAGCATCTATAAATTTTGGTACTGTAGGAGACCTGGGAATTTCACTTTACACCCAAAGGGAAGGGCAGCCTTGATAAGGTATTTTATATGACACTCAAGTGTCCAAAACTATGTCAGCAGGAATGCTGATGAGCATTTGAGGTTTAGGTTACACAGGGGACTATTATCCCACAGACTGTAACCTTCAAGTGGCTGGGATAAGCACAAGATGATTCTCCTCTTGTGTGCTGAGGTTGATGTAAGAAAGGACATCTTTGGAGAAAATCAGGTCATCTCTCTGGTTAAATTGGAGTACCTGAAAAATTTTCACCTAAAATACTGAACGTTTCTAATCCAACGGCAGTAACATTTGGTGTCAAGAACTTTTATATAAGAAGGTGAGACTATGACAGAAGGAATGATAGACACAATCCCGACCAACCCATCACAAAGAAGAAAAGATAAAACCTTTTAGCATTCAAAACCATAGGTTAAAAAATAAAACTGGCTGGGTACAGTGGTGCATGCCTTTAATCCCAGCACTTGGCAGAGGAGGCAGAGGCATCTCTGAGTTCGAGGTCCAGTCTGGTCTATAGAGCGAGTTCCAGGACAGTCAGGGCTACAAAGAGAAACCCTGTCTGGAAAAATCAAAACAAAACAAACACCACCACCACACTGTGGCTGGGAAGTGGCTCAACAGGTCAAGGCTTGCTGTGTGAGTGTGAGGACTGCAGTTCCGATCCTGAAGACCCACACAAATGCTGGGCAGGCACAGCAGACCACCACAATCAATCTCAGCACTTGTGAGGCAGACGGAATCCCCACAGCAAACTGGCCAGCTAGACTAGCTGAACAGATGCACTCTGGGCTCAGCCAGAGACCCTGCCTTAAGTAATTGAGTAAGACAATGTCAACCTCTGGTTTCTACACCCATGTGCAAACACACATGACCAGACACATGGGAACACATAATACACACATGCACGCACACTACACACATATACACAGGCAAAAAACATTTAAGTAAATAATAAAAATAAAATTTAGGCCTTGGCTAGAGTAAGGAATTTTCAGAAGTAAATAACAGAAAAAACAAACAGTAAATATCCTTCGAATAAGTCTTAAGGATGAAAAAACATCTGCCTTATATGCAAAAAGGAAATTCCAAGAAAGAACTGAGGTAAGTGTTAATGATGGCTGCAGAAGAGGGGAGAAAAACAAACTTAATATTCTTGATTACTTGAAGGTTTCACCCCAGAACATCCAAATAACAGGAAGCTTGTTGCTACATTACCCAAATACATATAAGTTTGAAGGAAAACTTGTTTCAATTGAAAAAAATTCTATGCTATTAAGAAAAGTAAACAATGTACAAGTGGCACAAATGGCAAAAATTTCCTTACTAATACCTGTTTAAAATGTTGTCTAAAACACCTGATTGTACACACAGTTGTATGCCCATCAGATCTAATAGGCAGAGTCATAAATACCTAGATGAATTTATTCTAAAATCTGTAAAACTAGAAAGTGTTAAATTAACTCCCTAATAAGGCCTATGGGTAAAACAGGAGAGCCACTAGAAGGAGACTGTTGGCCACACCAGTTTCTAGTTGAAAAGGAACTTGACCACTCTGAAGTATCTCTGTACGGGGAAGTTCTTAGCAGACTACAAATCAGCACTAGCAACTGCATTGCAACATGCTCTCAAATTATCACAGTGCGGACCAGTGAGATGGCTCAGTGGCTAAAGATTCACGCTTTCCCACACAAGCCTGGCCACCTGAGTTCAATCCCTAGAATCCACGGAAGGGGGAAAAGAGAAAACAAAGTCCTTCTCTATCTCCACACATACATGCACACACTGAGAACAAAAATACATTTTTAAAAATTCAGAAATTTAAAACCACACAGTGAAAGGTTAACAGAGAGTTTAAAAATTAAATTGATAAAGCTAAGGCTAAACAGTAAGTTTAATGAAAACAACAAGAAAGATCAGAAATCCAATGGAAAACCAAATTATTTTGAGACAATATGGATGTTTAAGTTGTACCCCAACTTAAACCCTTTCTGAATACTGCAGGAATCCACATTCTGTACCTGGTAAGTGAGAAGTTTGCACTGGTACCAAGTGTCCCAGGACAGACCGCCTGAGGAAAGAAGGGACTAGAGACTACAATAAATTCTTCTGGAAAAATGAATCTTGTGTGTTCATGTTCACATGTGATTCGAGGTACACATGCCACAGAATACCTGTGGAGGTCAGGACAACCTCAGGCAGGTCCTTGCCTCCTATCTTGACTGAGGCAGTCTCTTGTTTTGCCATGTACACCAGGTTTGCCAGCTTCTGGAAATCCTAGCAGTTCTGCCTCCCATCTCCATGTAAGAGCACTGGGATTATAGTTTTACCCCACTGTGCATGGCTACACATGGGTTATGGAGATTTGAACTCAGGTCCTCGAGCTTCTACGGCAAATGCCTTTGCCTACTGAATCTCCCCAGTCCAATTGCAGTAAATTCTAATTGCTTTAGTCTGAGGTAACAAATATCTTAGCAAGCCTTAAAAATTGACTTCGAAAGTTACTAATATGTAATTCATAGGCATCTGTAACTATGAGCAATGATGAAGCAATAAGAACTGAATAAAGGAGCTGTATTTCCCATGAGGAAGGGTGGAGCAGGAGTCATATTTTGAGAATACTGCATTCAGGGAACAAAGGAGAGGACACTTAATTCTTTAGGAGGTAGAAGTAAGAAAAAACCAACTCTGAAACATAAACTACAGAGTAATAATACACTTGCTGAGTAAGAAATTTCAAACCTTCCAATTGAAGTGCACAGGACCCATGAAATTATGCCCGGATACTGTAATTTCAGGCAGGAGAACAGCTGCATGCAGAGGCCATTCCTTACCAAGTTCTGGGAGTACATCAACTTCTTGCTATTTAAGTCTTTTCTAGTTCTCAAAGCTCAGACAAAAAAGGCAGGTAAGCAGGGTTTGGAGGGGTGGCTCAGCGGCAGAGCCACGCACAGCTCTTGCAGAAGACCCAGCACCCACGTTGCATGGGTCACCAGTGCCTGTAACTCCAGCTCCAGGAAGAAAATATTCATTCTTTTGCCCCACTACAAGTTGTAAAAGTTTCCTAAGGGCTGTGGCCTAGGTTTTGGCATTCACTACTTCCTGACTATTCAGTTTTTCAATTTTTAAATTTGAATACCAGAAAAAAATATTCATCCCACTCAATGGCAAATGCCTTGAAAATGCCAAAAGCTAGAAGGAGGAGGAGGAAGAGGAGGAAGAAGAGGAAGGAGGATGATAAGGAGGAGGAGGAAGAAAAAGAAAATAAAAAACCAACCGTTGAAATTGATCACTGGTTCAGTTGGTCACTGATGGTGCCTGCTTACTTCCCCCTTACACTTAGAATCTAATGATGAATATTAAGTTTTACTTTACAAGGATCTGACCCTAAAATACAGAAAAATTCCCATTTAGTGTTTTGTAATAGAGATCACCATCTTCAAGAATTCCTAGTAGGGCTGGAGAGATGGCTCAGTGGTTAAGAGCACCCAAGTTCTGTTCCTAGCACCAACCGGCTCACAACTGCCTAAACCTCCAGCTCCAGAGGCACCTGCACACATGTACCATATTTCTCTTCTACATACACATAATTAAAAATAATAAAATAAAATCCCTTTAAAATTTGCTTAGCAAGAAAATTTTTTAAAAAGAACTCCTAATAATTTTTTAAAGCTATACAGATTTTAGAATACTAAAGAAAGTTGTATTTTAAAAACTTCAAGGTGATTCTCCATCATAAAAAATGACTTCACTGGATATGGTGGTGCACACCTTTC
>CABHPQ010175904.1:6048-29873 GCA_902168405.1 Peromyscus aztecus | reverse complement strand
CCAAAGGGGAAGGTGTTCCCAGTCCTGCTTGCTTTTGTACCAGCCCAGTGGCCTGACTCCCAGACATTAGCATTCCAACAGCTCTGAGTTGCTTTGTCCTCTGACCAAGGCCGGCTGGGGGCCGGGGGGAGGGGTGGGATGGGGGCAGGGCACCATAAATCTACCTGCTTGTGTGTGCTGAAGGGGTTGGGGGGGTGGGGTTGAGTCCAAGATTCATGTGCTGTTCTGGGGGCTTGACTTGGATTCAAACAAAAGCAGGAAAGGGTGAAGATTCACTCTACCCAAGGGCTTTTCCTGACAGGACTTGGGATCTTGTCAGGGTCTCTGGGAGCTGGGGACTGATGGCGACCCCAGACCTCAAGACCAACCAAAGAAAGCCAGCCAGAAGGAGTTCCCAGCAGATGCACTGAGCTTTACAAGCTGTAAAACATCGAATGTCCAGAGAGGCGAGAGGCAAGGTTGTTTTGTAGTTAGATTCGCCACTCTCATATTTCAGTAAGAAGCACACACTGACGCAGCTGTCCAAGCCACAGGACCCTAAATTTTGCAGGAATTCAAATCCAATCCTAAACCCACATCCATCCCCTCCAGACTTGGAGAATAAGCCAGAAAGCTGGGGAGTCAAATCCACACTTAACTCTGGGTAGCAGCTGAGCCAGAGTGCTTAAATTGTACACGTGTACATTCATGGGGCAGAGGGTGAGTCTGTGTCTGTTCACCCACTCCCCTTAGAGAGTGCTTGGGAAATCTGACAGCGGGTGCACCTCAGCCTTCTCCATTGTCCAGACACTATCTCACTTCAGACAATCCCTTGTACCAAAGGAGCTCCCACCCACCCTAGAGAAATACTACTTTCCACAGTCTGATGCAGGAAAAGGTATCTTTCCACGTCAGTAATTCTCCATATTTTTAGTTGTCTCCCCCTCCCCACCTCCTTGGGCAAGCCTGCAGTGTGAGCCCAGGTACTGGTCCCGCCCACCACTGATGGCTCATATCTCATGTAAGAATGTTTCTTTGGTCTTGAATGCTTTTGTCTATATCCGTGCTACTGTCCCGGGAGGCTGGGGAACCTTCCTGCTTTTCAGATCTGCCTATACACCTCCCCCTCCCAATGCCCGACACATAGCAGGCTTGGTCTGTGCAGCACGGAGCTGTTGACACCCTGGGCAGTGCCCCAGGTGGAAAGTTGGCTGTTGTTGAGGTCTCCAATAACCCATTAATCTTCTCCTCCCAGCTTAAAGCCACCAACAGAAACAACGCTCTGTTCATTCACTTGTTTGCAGTGTCCCCCTTCTGTCCCCGCAACCCCGTCCTTGATAAGGAAGACAACTCCCCTGAGCTTCCTTTAGGGACTTGGAAACAGAGGAAACGTTCAGATGGGGAGGGGGGGTGGGCATTAGAAAGACACAAGAGGCATTAGCATCAGAGCCTGAGAAACTGTCACCTGGGAGCTCTGGGACAGAAGCCACCTACACACATCACAGATCAGTCGCTGGCAGCATCCCACCTGGGTGGGCTCACTTTTTCTTCCCCCTCTGGGTGAGTCCCTGGTTATCCGCCCTCCATTTTCTTGGCCCCAAGGGGCAAGCTGTGCCGTTTTCTTGTGCTCTGTGGAACTTCTCTGATCGCCGTGCCTCAGTTCTCTGCCGGCACCTCCAGGACAGCCTTCAGCGTTCCCGAGAGCCAGTCTCCAGCCACCTAGAGAGCTGGAGAGCTCCTTCACTGGGCTGAAAAGCCAGGGTACTCTATGAGTGGATACACAGGCAGTCAAGGGCACAAGTTTCTAGGGGAATAGAGATCCCAGCTAGACTCTTTACCTTCTCTGCTAAACTGCTTGAAAATGTGGTTTTTCTGGACCCTGGTCAGTAAAATGTGTCTCAGGAATGGGTCATGCTGCTGGGTGTCGAAATACCTTGGGAGGGGGGAACTCCTGGGGGTGGTGTTCTAGGGACTCCTGTTATAATTCTAAGTTATCACTCTCTCCCTTTCCTAAGGGCAGTGTAGTTCTAAATTGGGCAGATAAGTGTGTGTGGGGGGGGGGGGGGGGGCTTATAAAATCACTAGCCTCAGTTAGAGATTTGCCTTTCTTCTGAACTGCTGTTGGAAACAGGCAAGTCTCAGAGAAAACAAGAGCCCAAGACTAATGACTTCTTAAGAGACTTCCTATACTCTGAAAATGACCTGCCCTACCCCCAGCCCAGCACCCAAGGGAGAAGTCCCAGAACCCAAAAAATCCCTATCTCACTCCCGGGAATGGAATTGCCCTACTCATCCCAGCCGTGGCTACCACCTCCTCCTCCCCCCTTCTCTCAGCACAATGGAGTTACCTTTCTGATCCATCTTTTATTAGTTAGCTCAAAGTCTCAATCACCAATCCCTGATACTCTTATGTACAAAATATAAATTTTCCTACCATGAAATAGCATCAATAAATACAAATGTGTAAAATGGGGGAGGAGGCATATAATTTACCATAACAAAATTCATTTCACACGGCATTATCTCATTTACAAACTGATTTTTTCTATTTTCCTTTTTTAGGGAGACAAGCAGCGCTCCAGGAGCCTGTCCCCTGCAGCTCACATTGCAGACACAGGAGCCAAGCCGGGGAGATGCTCTCAGCCACAGGCCAGGACCTCCCCTCGGGGGAGGGTAAAGACTCAAAAAGTGCAGAAGGAGAAGGCAGATGATCACTTTCGTGGATTAAGGCAGAATGGAGAGGCCCGGAAACCCTGTATTTGATGGGCAGCAGAGAGGATGAGCATTGTCTATGGAGCAAGGTAGATGAGCAGGAGGAGCTAGATGAGAGAGCCAGTGCAGTGAGACCCAACGCTGGGTTAGGCTACCCTGGAGAAAGAGATGGTCAGAGGCTGACAGATTTGAATGAAAGCAGAGTCACCAGGAAGTGTGGGAGTCTCCAACTGTGTGCTGCTACCATTCTCATCCGCTTTGAACCAGAGTTTGAGGTTGCTGCACAGAGGAGATTTAAGAAGACAGCAGCCTGCAACGCCCGCTGTGCATGGGCAGCCAGGGTGCTGCGAGGAGAGCCTGGTTGAACCAGTGAATGGGCTAGGGATCCAGCTAGTGAGAGCCAGAGGAGCAAGGACGCTTGAGGGCCTCCACTACTTCCCACCTCAGCGGCTCTGGCCTCCTCCCTTTCCGCCACTACCCACCACCCAGAGCCAGAAAGGTCTCTTCACAAGAAGTCTGAGAACACCAGTGTGCCCGGGAGCAGACAGGAGGGGGAGCTGGGCACCTGCAGGCCAGGGAACTCCTCCAGTGAGGCGGTAGGGCTCAGGCTGCCCTGAGAAACTGGGGAGTAGAGAGAGCCCCAGTCCCCATTGGAGCCACCTCCCGGGCTGCCCAGCTCCCCACAGGGCACAGGGGGCTCCGGCCCGTAGAAGCTGTGGTCCGCTATGCGCAGCGTCTGAGTCAGTGCCCAGATGTAGTTGTGCGCAAAGCGCAGCGTCTCGATCTTTGTAAGTTTGGCGTCATCCGGGAAGGTGGGCAGGACACCTCGCAGCGCGTCCAGTGCCGAGTTGAGGTTGTGCATGCGATTGCGCTCCCGGTCATTGGCCTTCTTGCGCCGGCTTCGTCGCTGCTTGCTCAGTGCCAACTCGCTCTTGAGCCGGTTGCGCCCTCCACGCCTTGCGCGGAGCTTCCTCGAGGTCCCTCGGCCATCACCTGCTTCTGCTTCGGAGCAGTCCCTCGGCATGAGAGTGGGGCTTGGTGGGGTGGATTTGGAGCCGAGCACTTCATTGTCCGAGGCTCCGGAGAAAGGCTGCTGGGTCTCTCGGGGCACTTGGATGGTGGGCGCACCCAAGGGATGAGGCGCCATCCTGTGGTTGGGAAAAAATGGAAGGGTAAGAGCGAGACAGTCTTTGCTTTAGAGGCCACCCCACGCGGGATTGGGGTACCCGCTGCCCCTTGTCTATGCCTCGGTGGTTTTTAATTGTTACCTAGTCTTCCGGGGGCAAAAGAATAGAGAGCGCTGGGTGGGTCAGTGTCAAGCAGCAGTGGACAGCTGAGTGCCTCTGTTCGCTACGAAGTTCTGCTGAGCGGCAGGCGCCCTCGCCTGGAATTAATTGCCTCCGGAAGCAGAAGAGAAGCGCCTAGGGGGTCCCCGGCCTCTGCCGCTGCAGCGTTGAGACCCAGGGAGATTTCCTGAGCTACGAGTCGTGTGCCCCTAGGCACGCTTTATCTGCTCGGCCCGGGCCAGGAGCGTGCCTGCCCCGCGGCTGCCTGCGCCACCGGCCAATCAGCAGCGGGGGCCCAGGGGCCGCGCCACGCGAGCCCGCTCCTCCCACCCCCTCCACAGCCCCCCCACCCACGCAGCACAGCTGGATTCCGGACAAAGGGCGGGGTGGGGGGAGCAGTGCTCTGTTTGCTCCTCCCTCCCCCATCGCGGGCTCGGTCCCAGCAACTCTCGGTTCCTCAAAGAGCCTCGCCCAGCCAGAAGAGCCCCGTCTGGCTCAGGTCTGGCCGCCTCGGACAGCCTTGCTTTTTTCCTCTTTCTCCCTGGCACCTGTCCAGACCCTATCTTGGTAGCACGAAGGAGGTTTGGGGGTGCCTGTAGGGAAGGCCTCTTCTTTGAGTATTACACATGGGAACTTTTTCGTTCAGAGAGGGAAGCGGCTTGCTTGAATCAACCAGCGATCTAGGAGTCAAGTGTCTTGACCAGCAGCTTGGAGGAGCACCCATTAGTTCTAAGTTGCCACCCAGCTCTCTGGCACTGTGGGTCAGGATAGGAAACGTGTGTGAGCAGTGTTTTACAGACTCTCTCTATTCTGGGAGGGAAGACAGAGTGACTAGGGAAGGTCCTGCTCAAGTCCTTTTTACTCGGAGACCATCACTTGGCAATGTCCAGGTCCAACGACACCGAGATGCTGCCCCCCCCCCAACTCCCTGACCAGAGGTGGAGAACCTCCACCAAACTCCGCATCTGAGATACCAGAGTCCATTCCCGAGGCGAGGGTGGTTGTGGAGGGGGTGCAGAGGGGACATCCCACTACTTCCCCTCAGGGACAGTATCCTGGGGTTGAGGAAGGCCTGACCCGAGAGGCAGGTGATGTGAAGAGGTCAGGAGGGGCTTGTTCTCGGCTAGCCTTTCTGTCTTTTCAATGCCACGACGGGCAGACACAGGGAGAAAAGCGGATCTACTTTCTGTCCCCTTTGGTCCTGTCCAATCACAGGCCAGAGCGGGCCGACAGCTTCACCTAGTCCAGCCCCCATCCCACCCCCGCCCCCATATCACTCCTGAACTGTGGGTGAACACAGGGCAGGGATTCTCCAAGCCTTCTGGTTTGTCCCTCTTAAAGCTATCTGGAAATCTTTTCTGTGGGTCCGAAGATGTAGTCCTTTCTTCCCTGCAGACCCGCCCCTCTTGTCCCCGCCTCGGACACCCCGTGGTCTTCTGTTTCCGGTCACTCAGGGTGAGGGGTTGTGGCTTCCGCCGCTCTCGCTCTCTCTACTTTCTAGTGCTGGGTATGCGGCTGCGAGCTGGGGGTTAAGTCTCTAGGCAGTAACTCTATGCTTTCTAGTGTGTCCTCTTACTCCGAGACTCCCGGAAATTGCAGAAGGGGCCATGCCTTGGCTGGGAGACTAAGGGATGGGGTCAGGGTCGCGGTAGGTCTGTGGCTGGGCTCTAGTGATGGCCTCTGGCTGCCTGGGATGCAGGGGAGGGGAGGGAGCCGCACAACATCTCCTGGGCAGAGGGTGATTTACTTGGGGCAGGAGGGGGTTGTAGGACTGGGTGGGAGCAGTGGCGCTTTCCCCATGGATTCTAAATGATTCTGAGTGAGGAGGGGGATTCCTTCTTCACTGCTGAGAAATTGAATCTGGAGACAAGGCCAGACTATCCTGTGTGCAGGGTTCCCAGGCTCTATCTTTTGCTACAGGTCTTGCTTTAGGTCATGCCTTGCTTCAAGCTTGTCCTCTGGTCCCAGGCACGGGGACTCAGAGCCCTTTTACAGATGGAAAAGCCAAGTCCCTGAGAAGGAAGTGACTTGCCCAAGATCACACAGCAAATCCTAACAGAACTGTTTAGGCCTAGATAGCCTCTCCCCCCCAACCCTCACTCATTGCCATGATTTGGTTTGGGGAAGAATGGGAGACCCCACAATGCAGAGAACAGAGAATGTTCTGAGCCTTTGAAGACTGACAGGATCAGACTAGTACAGAAGTAATGGCCTACCCTCCTAGCCAAAGGAACCAACACCAGGCAGGGTCAACCTCTCTGTTTTTCTGTCCCAGACCAGAGCTTTGCTTGAATTATCCCCTCCTCCCGCCCTGAAAATTAGAAACTAGGACAGTGACTTAAAAGGCGTTCCTAAAGTCCTGAGGCCCAATCAGGCTCCATGGAGGGAACCCGGGTTGCAAGGGGACCCAAGCGATCATGGTTGTTCCCCCTCCCCGCCCCCTCCCCCCCCTTCTCGAAAAGCAACCTACATCTGTGACTCTCATCTATCCTGTGACTGTAAATGGGGATGGGACTTGTCCTGGCTGGGTCCTGCCCTGTGAGTCTGATGGGCTTTGGCTAGAGCGCAGAGCTTCCCGTGCCAGGGAGAATTCTGGGGGTTCTTGGCAAAATTTCTTGATAGGTAGAGACCCTCTTGGAATTCTTGTGCAGGCTCCCTCTGGCTCAGGGCCCTTCTGGGCTTGGAGTCTGCCAGCAGCCTTTTTGCGCAAAAAGCAGTCAGGGTAAGGAGCGCGCCACGAAGGGACAGTGCGCCTGAGGGATGCCCAAACTCCCTGCTAGTCTTCATTTAGCCAGGAGGCCAAGCTGAATGTCTAGGAGTCCTTGAAGTTTAGAAATTCAGGATCCATACTCTCTCTCTCAGCTGCAAGGGACACACAGACCCCTCTCCAAAGTCAATCCCCGGGTTTTTGGAGGTGGAGGCGGAGGCGCAGTTGACTGCGCAGTGCGCGCCAATTGTGCTTGTAAAACGGCCCTCTGTGCCCCTGAGCAAAGCCTGTTCTTACAATGAGGGGCCATCCATCCACCGCCTCTGAGGCCTCCAGAACGCCTGCACCCCTCCACCTTGGAAGACCTAGGCTTGCCTGAAGAATTGAGGGATTCTGAGAGAGAGAGGCGACAGCCAGACGCCTGGAGACGGCCCGCAGATTGGAATAGAGGGTTAGGCAGCGGCGGGCCCTAGCGCCTTGCGGCCGGGAAGGGGTAAAGCTAGCATTGCCTGGGGGCTCTTTGAGGATCGAGCGAGAAGGGGGGCCTCCATGGGAAGCTGAATAGCTAATGGCTTGCCAGAGGAGGGGGCTTCTTTCTCTCGCCTTCGCTTTGGCCCTGAAAGAGAGGAAGACAAAAATCTGGCGAGCGAGGCTGCCGGGACCGAGACTGGCCACTTCAAACAGTCCTTCAAACAAAAGGAGTCGACGAAAAGAAAGCCCCACCTGTCTCCAGTGTTTGCTAAAATAATAATAAATAGATTTCGTTTAATAAATAATTACAAGAGATTGTAAAGCGGGGTGCTTTGGAAAACGTCTCCAGCGGGAGTCAGCGCAACCAGCCATCACCTGCTCCTAAGGCGAGCAACTTTATTGTTAAGCCACCCCCCAACTAGTTCGCCTCTGATAAACTCTCCTTGGTCTTCACAATGACTGTTTACTCATAGTTAGCACAATATTACCTTTGCCGTGATAAACCCAAAGGGGGGGAGACCTGGCCCCTGGCCCCTGGGCACACCTGTCCTAGAAGCTGACACATGGATTTGGCACTGAGCGGGCCTCCCCCCGGGGGCCCTGCCCCCGTGTACATTGGCCCAATTGCCACTCATTTATAACAGGTTGGCTGCAAGGCCTATCTCGGTCCTATTTGTCTTCTTTTATTGAAAGCATATGGTCTCCAGGGGCTCACCAACCCCATATTTCATCTGCCAGGAGCTGGGGCGCTTCCGCAGGCTGGTGCTGCCCAGCGCTTTGCTCCCCACCCAACGGCTGCTGCGCCAGCTGAGAGCATGGTGGAGGTTGGGTGGGGACAGATAAGGCGAGCTGCTCACTGGCTTTAGGAGAGGGGCCATTCCCTTAGTGACTCCCCCCTCCGGGGGCCCTGGGAGCTCGTGCGCTCTTGAATGGGTGGCTCATTCCTTTTCTTGGGTAGGTGAGAGGGCGCCATATGCTACCCCACAGAGCGCACGAGGGAGCTTCGGCCCAGGGAGTCCTCCAACAAAGGGAGGAGAGGGGCTGGGACACTCTGGAGCACCCGAGGTCTTTATTTCCAGATCCCCCGCTCTGCCTGGAGCCGCCTCCCCCCCGGGCGCCCGCAGCTCGCGCGCAGAGCCAGGAAACAAAGTGTCCACATTATTGCTGCCGCCAGCCGCGCCTGTCAATGCGTGAAAAGGTGCATTGCGCACCCAGACACCTGTTGAAACGGCGCCTCTTCTCAGCGCTTTCTCCAGCTCTGCGTTGGGTCAGGAACTGCGCGGGGAGTGGGAGGCGGGAGGAGGGACAGTTACTGTGATTTGTGGCGACATATGTCGGGCAGCTCGTGTGTACTCCTCTCAGGCGCACACGCACCCTCGCTCCCATACACACCCCGCGAGAAGGAGCAGCTGCTCGCCTCACCTTCTCCCGACATAATACCTGGGCCGGGTGCTTTGGCCTCGCCTTTGAGATTCCAGCTTTCCTCCACCCTCTGTCTTCCGCCCCCCGACGCCCCAATCTTGGCAGCTTTACTCTAGGACTTTATTGTCAGGTCTAACAGATGCACGTCTGTTCCCAGCGCCTGGCCCCAACACACACACACACACACACACACACACACACACTCACACACACATCCACACGCGCAAGCACCCACCGAAACCGGGACTGAGGACACAGATGCGGAGCGCAAACGCCCATATGTCCTGCTTCTCGCCTGCCTGGCTTGGGGAAATAAACAAACTGTGTGATTCTCTCTACCCAGAAAAAACAAACAAGGGAAGCTAGAGAAAGTGGGAAGGCCACCTCCAAGCCTCACCAAGTTGTTGCTTGCCCTTTCTGCAATGCTCAAGCCAGGCGAGCTCTTGGAGGATGCCCACCTTAAGGCAATCTGGGTAGGGACTCTCTGGGTTGAGTGGAATTGAGCCGCAGGGTCTGAACTCTTGCCCTCTCCTGACTCTGGATTCTGGAGGTCACCCGGGGCCACCATAATCCCAGGGATTTGTGTTTGCTGCTCTTCTGTGTGCAGGTCTCCATCCACGATGGGTTGGTGCAAGTTTTCAGACCTGGACTAGGTAACAAAATACAGTGAAAATATAGTGAGAAGCACACCGTGTGTGTGTGTGTGTGTGTGTGTGTGTGTGTGTGTGTGTGTGTGTGCAGGGCTGCACAGGAAGCCTCACTCTGCTTCTGTCTCCAGCCACGATGGGCACTGGGCTTCATCTCTGTAGGCATCTACTGGTTTCCTATCCACTGAGGGAGGATGCTGTGGGGGAAATACTTTGGCATTTCCCTTCCAAATATACAAAGTTTGGGAGCCTTGGATATCAACAGCCCCCCCCCCCCCAACACAGATCCAGTCTGTACTTCTAGCCAATGGCTCCTTTTTATCAACAGTCTCAAGGGCTAGAGCTGCAGAGGAAGTCGCAGCAGGCACAAGTGTGGCACTGGTGTTAGAAGGCCATCCTCAGCCCCCAGCTTCCAGCCCTTGGCGCAAAGGCAACCCCCAGCCACTCCATGGTAGTGTCCTTCAGTTGCCAGACTTTCAGACCTCCATTTCATCCAGTTGGGGGGTGGGTGTGACTCTCAGGTGCTTCCCCTTGCCTGACCTGTTTCTGGAGAAAAGTGTGCTGGCTTCCTTTCAGTGTGAGAACGGCTCGCTCTTCTTACTAGTTAAATCTAGTACTTAAACCTAGTACTAAAGAACCTGTGGGGGGGGGGGGGGAAGCTGAGCAGGATAGATGGCTCAGCAGTTAAGAGCACTGGCTGCTCCTTCAGACATCCTGGGGTCCATTCCCAACACCCATGTTTTACAATTGTTTGTAACTGTGATTTCATGGGGGGTGGTAGGGTGACACCCTCTTCTCGGCCTCATGCATGCAGTGAGCAGACATACATGCTGCCAAAACACCCATACATGTAAAATAAGAAAATTAAGGTCAATACTAGGTTAACCCAGTTTTGATGCAGCAGTAGCTTCCTACTCAGTACTTAGTAACAGTACCGTTCATATTACTCATACTTAGCAACAGTCTCCATTCACACCACTCATACTTAGTAACAGTACCATTTGTCCCACTCATACTTAGTAACAGTACTATTCATACCACTCAATGCTTAGTAGCAGTACCATTCATATCACTCAGTGCTTAGTAGCAGTACTATTTATATGGAATTTTAAGGGGGCAGATCACTCCTTGGATAATCTGTAGGGGAGACAGAAGGGACTTTTTAAAATTCCTATTTTACATTTTTGCTGTTAAGGCTATAGTACCCCAGACTGGAAGGCAGCTCCCTTTGTATCCATTCCAGCTACCCAGCAGGGAATTTTCACTGTGTTACTCTTCTGGCCCCAGCCCACTGCCTGCACCCAGGATCTCCATCCCTCCACCCTTTGGTGCCCTTTGGAGGTAGGCAAGTCTCCACCGGGGCTTTATGGGCACCAGGAATGGAAGAGCCTTTTGTTATTTATTAACAACAAGACTTCCTTCCTCTTCCTAGGTGCTCTGGAACTTCTTGGCCCCATCAAGGCTCTGGAGCAGTGGTTCTCAACCTGTGGGTCGAGACCCCCTTCACGGTCTAATGACCCTTTCACAGGGGTTGCCAAAGACCATCAGAAAACACAGATATTTACATTATGATTTGTAAGAGTGGCACAATTACCATTATGAAGTAGTTATGGAGTAGCAATGAAAAGAATTTTATGGTTGGGGGTCACAACTGTATTAAAGGGTCTCAGCATTAGGAAAGCTGGGAAGCACTGCTCTGGAGTCTGGAGAAACAACTGAGGGCTTCCTTGACTCTTTCATCCTTGGCACAGCATCTCCTTCACCCAGCCCTAGCTCTTCCCCACCCATGCTAGGCAGGCACTCTACTGCTGACCTCTAGTACCAGCCCTCTTTAATTCCTTTTGAGACAAGAACTCACTAAGTTTTCCAGGCTGACTTTGAACTTGTGATCTCAATGCCTTAGCCTCCCACATAGCTGGGATTTACTGCGTATTATCCCTGGGCCTGATCCTAAATCTGTGCCCCATCCACCTTGTTCAATATTACACACTGGGTCCCACTTCTGAGCTGATGATAGAACCAACTCCTCTTAGACCCTTGCTGGACAATATCCAAGAAGGGGGTGAAGACTAACAGATGAGGTCCCCTGGTGGTGCATGCAGATGGCTCATCCATTCTTTCCCACTGCAAATCATCCTTGGATGGGAGATGCCCTGCCTACGGCTTTATTGGATGGAAGACTGCCTTTTGCAGACACATGTCTAGGAAAAGCAAGACTTTGCAGAACTAATAGTCTGCACAGAAAGCTGCAAATCAAGTCTTGTCAACACCCAGGCATCAAGGTGCCTTGGGTCAATTGGTTCCATATTCCCTCTGTCCTGTAAGAGTTGATGAAGGGTCACTGTGAGAAGATGGTGGCCAACTGTTCCCCCAGGCTCCAGAGATTAGATCTAAGGACAGTGACTTAGAAAAAGCAGGGACCGAGGCTCTTGCCAACCATGCCATCCCAGTAGACAAAGATGGTGAAGGGCCTCTGCACAGGGTAGAATCTTGCCTGCAAAGACATATTCTCCAGCTTGAAATGACCATGTGGTCTCCTTAGAGGAGGGGAATAGATAGGATGACCATTAGGAGTCCTATCTCCTTCCACGACTTCATGGGCACAGAGTTAGGATAACTATTCAGTTATATAGACTACACATTGGGAAGTCATCTTCTAAACAGATGGACACAGCTAAGGGACACTTACTTACCCACCATAATAACCCTTTGAGGTCTGGGAAAATTCCTCAGTGGCTAAGCCATTTGCCAAGCAAACAGTAAGTGTGAAGACCACTTACTGGATCACCAGGACATAATTCTGGTGCGTATGGTGGCTTGCTTGTAATTTCAGTCCTTAGAAGGCAGAGACAAGGGATCTCTAGAACAAGCTGGCTAGCCAGCCTAGCTACATCAAGAGCTCTGGGTTCGATTGGGAAACCCTGTCTCAATATATAAGGTGAAGGGCAATTGGAGAAGACTCCTGACAAGAGCCTTGGGTCTATGTATGCATGTACACACACATTCACAAGTGCATGACAACACACACATCTATCTATATCTACATCTATACTATATCTATTCTATACCTATATCTATATATCTATATCTATGTATAAAGCATTCCAGGTTATAGGTGAAGTTCATTATTACTGCAGTCCTCAGCCTGAGAAAACTGTAGACTGTACCAGCCCTTTCCTGAAAATTTTCAGCCCACAGGTGTGTGTGTGTGTGTGTGTGTGTGTGTGTGTGTGTGTGTGTGTATTTGTGTGCAGGGTACTACAGAGACCAGAAAGGGGTATTGGATCCCTTGGAGCTGGAGTTACAGGCATTTGTGAGATGCCTGAGGTGAGAACTGGGGTCTGAGTTGGGATCCTCTGATAGGAGGGCAGTAGGCACTGTGAACTGCTGAGCCATCTCCAACCCCATGTAGAGTTTGAACCATGAGTAAATTTATAGAGTCGAGATGTGTCTTTATACAGCCAAGATGTATCCTGTCTTCTTGATTCCTTGCTATCTTTGCTACACTGTATTGCTACAGCTCTGACTGCCTTGTTACTGATGATGTACTTCTTCCTCTGTCTCATGGGTTCTCCACTGTACAATGCTTATTCATTCTTTTCCTTTCCGTATTATAATCTTTAGAAACATTGCACCAGGGGCTGAGAGTGTGGCTCCATTGCTAGAGCACCTGCTTGGCATGTGTGAAGCCCTGAGTTCAATCCCCATGTAAAACCAAACATGGTGGTACATGTTTACATGCCAGCACTCTGAGGTGGGGGTAAGAAGATCAGAAGTTCAAGTTCAAGGTTGTCCTCTGCTCCATAGTGAGTTAGAGACCAACCTGGGCTACAAGAGATCCTATCTAAAAAAAAAATTATTTTTTTTGCTAGATATGATGGCACATGCCTTTGGGAGGCAGAGACAGGCAGATCTCTGTGAGTTTAGTGCCAGCCTGGTCTACATATGGAGTTCCAGAACAGCCAAGACTACACAGAGAGACCCTGACTCAAAAAAACATGTGTGTTTACACATATATGCATATATATTAATGTCACTAAGTGCCAACCACACTTGAAGAGCAGAGAATTAAGTCCCACTTGAAAGAACAAATGTCGATGTAATTACTTGGAATTCTTCAATATAGGAAAATGTCCATCCTCCTATTTGCCTGTGGACCTGGTCATTTATTTATGTTAGTGTGGACTTCTAGATATCCACTTTATACTTTGAGTTATGGCTGAATAGTGTTGTCCCCAGTTTTTTCACTGCCACGACAAATACCTAAGAGAGCAAGTTATTTTTCGAGGCAGGTTGTCTCTTGTTTATACAGCCTGCAAACTCCAGGCTAGTTGGTCCCCAAGCTCCAGGCAATGCTCCTGTTGCCGCCTCCCTTCTTGCCCTAGGAGTGTGAGTCTGGGATTACAGATGCACACCACTGCATCTGGCTTTTTAAAATGTCGGTTCCAGGGACTGAACTTGTGTGGCAGGTGCTAACCCACTGAGCCATCTGGCCAGCTCTACAAGATTCTTGAACTGACGAAATTATAGAAATACAGAATAGGTTAGTGGTCGACAAGGATCAAGCTACGGCCACAAAAAGGGAGTGTGAACAGTCCTTGTGGGGTCTGCGGTGTTCTGAATCCTGACTGTGCCCCAGTCCCTTACCTGGTGTGAGGCTGTACTATAGCCTGGGGCGATGCCTCTGCTGGAAGCCACTGGGGAAAGGTCCCATGGGATCTCCCCATCCTAGTTCTTAAAACAGCGCACGAACCCACGCCTGTCCTGAAATACACAGTCGAATCTGAACCACAGAACATCTGCGCATGTGTTGGGGTAGGGAGTCCGTACCTTCTGCTCCTTTTCTTTCCCTGTGGAAATAATGGCCATGTAAAGGCATTTCTTCAGACTGGCTTTTTTTTTTTTTCTCCGCATATAGAGCTCTGAGAGCATGGACTGAGCTAGCCCATTGGAGAGTTCATGTGCAAGGTGACAGAAAACATTGCCTGTTGCAATCGATGTGGGAGAATAGTGGGTTCCCTAAATAAAACACGTACAGGACAGACAAGTGAAGGGCTTGATTCATTTCTTCGCTCAGAATCCCCGAGGGTCCCAGTCCAGTGTGATTAGTCTTGGGTTAAGGTAAAGTGGACTGTTTTCTATAATCCTTCCCTGCCTCAGTTTCTTTTCTGGTCAGAGCATTTTCTTACAGCACATGGAAATAAACCCTTTCCCTGTTGACTGGCGGAAGACTCCAAGCTACCAGATATCTTAGCTGCCTTTCCTGTCGCTGTGATAGAAAAAAAAAATACCTCGAGAAAAGCTGTTGAAAGGAGAAAGGGTCTCTTCTCCATCATGGTTGGTACCGTCCATCATGGTGGGGAAGTCAAGGCAGCAGGAAGCAGCTGTCACATCACACAAGCAGGAACCCAAGAGGGACCAGCGAAGGGCTAACACTCGCTTTCTCCATATATAGTCCGGGACTCTACCCAGGGAATGGTACTGTCCACAATGAAGATGGGGACTCCCATATCAATTAACATAATCAAAGATGATAACGCCTCACAGGACACCCAGAGGCCACCTCCCCAGGGAGTCCAGACTCTGTCAAACTCATCACCATGCCACCACCATGCACTCACTGCAGAACTTGTTAGCATGCACCATGGCATGTGTGTTGCATGAATAAGACTTGGAAGGCGGAAGCGGAACCGTGACTATGTGTAATATTTTATCCCCGGAAGGGCAAAGTAGGGCCCATGTAGCCACAGGGCCAAAGCTGCTGAATAACCGGAGGATGATGAATGCTTAAGTCTCACCCTGAAGTATGCTGGCAGCTAACGTGGGGTCACTGATTGCAAAGAATGGGATCTAGTGACAGGGTAGCCATGTGTGTGAAGATGCTGGTGAGGCAGAGGACATCGAACTCCGAAATTTCGTTTATTTACTTATTTGTGCGTGGGGGCATGCATGCCAGGAAGAGTGTCTGGAGGTCAGAGGGCAGCTTTGGAGCGTTGGCTCTGTCCTTTCACCTTTGCGTGAGTTCCAGGGATCAAACTCGGGTCGCCAGGCTTTGGTAGCAAGTCCCTTAACCTGTTGAATCATCTCCCTGGCCCTCTGAATCCCTCAGTTCTGATGGGTTTGTTCTGCTGGAGGAAGTAACCTCATCACTTGGCAGTGGCCACATCCCTACCACACCCCCTGAGGCGCTGGCCTCCTGGGCTGTACGGAGAAGAACTAGTCTCGAATTGCTTATAGAAACAGTCATGTTCCCCAATACAGGTCTGAGGTGAGGCAATCCCGGTTCCCTGGGGCCCCACACTTACACTCATTTTGCCTCCAGATCTGACTCAAGTTTCCACAGGTTTATAGGGGTGAGCTTCACCGGACTCCCGAAGAATATGTGGGGCTTCCTCACTGTGCAAGAGAGGTCTGAGGAGCTTGTGTGGGAATGGATTTTAAGAGTGCAGGGTAATAGTGGAAGGAATAGCAGATCAGATTAGGCCATGTTTATGGACACCCGGGCCATTAGGCAGAAAGCAGTAGCTCACAGAGTTAAAAAGGAAGAGGAGGAGGAGGAGAGTGAGGAGGAGGAAGAGGAGGAGGAGGAGGAGGGGGAGGAGGAGGAAGAGGAGAAGGTGCCAACAGTTTATGTGGTTGACAGTAATATGTAGCAAAAAGTGGCCACCTGTGGGCCTGGTGTGGTAGTACACACCTTTAATCCAAGCACTCAAGAGGCAGAGGCAGGTGGATTTCTATGAGTTCAAGGCTAGTCTGGTCTATATATTGAATTCCAGGTCAGCCAGGATTACATAGTGAGACCCTGTCTCTAAAAAACAAACAAACGGGGGCTGGAGAGATGGCTCAGAGGTTAAGAGCACCGACTGCTCTTCCAGAGGTCCTGAGTTCAATTCCCAGCAACCACATGGCAGCTTACAGCTGTCTGTAACTCAAATTCCAGGGGATCTGACACCTTTACACCAATGCACATAAGATAAGATAAAAAACAAACAAAACAAAAACAAACAAAAAAGACTCAAAGAGATGGAGATGCTGGTGTGGATTTACCTTTTAAATGATCTCTTCCGCCAGGTGGTGGTGGTGCAAGCCTTTAATTCCAGCACTTAGGAGGCAGAGCCAGGCTGATCTCTGTGAGTCTGAGGCCAGCTTGGGCTACAAAGTGAGTTCCAGGAAAGGTGCATAGCTACACAGAGAAACCCTGTCTCAAACCCCCCCCCAAAAAAAATCTCTATTACAGGGTACCCAGAAGACATACCAATACTTACAATAGTACTTTGGGTTAGTTGGTTTGGTTTTAAACAGTTTAAAATGTATTTCAAATTTTAAAGTATTTATTTATTTATTTATTTATTTATTTGTTTGTTTGTGTGTGTGTGTATGTGTGTGTACACACATCTTGTGCAGTAGCCACAGCTGCTGTGTGTTGATGACTGTGGTGGCCATGCCCAGAGGTCAGCATTTCTTAGCATTTCAAGCCTCCATTCTCTGGCACTTATGACCCTTCCACTCACTCTCCCATGATGTTCTGCGGGGCACAGAGGCAGTGGTATTTGTGTCCTGTGCGGCTACCATAGGAGACTGCTGTGGGATGTTCTGTATGGCAAATGTGTTGCTAATAAAACACTGATTGGCCAGTGGCTAGGCAGGAAGTATAGGCGGGACTAACAGAGAGAATTAAAAGAACAGGAAGGCGGAGGGAGTCTCTGCCAGCCGCCACCAGGACAAGCAGCTTGTAAAGATGCTGGTAAGCCTCGAGCCATGTGGCAAGGTATAGATTTATGGAAATGGATTAATTTAAGATATAAGGACAGTTAGCAAGAAGCCTGCCACGGCCATACAGTTTGTAAGCAATGTAAGTCTCCGTGTTTACTTGGTTGGGTCTGAGCGACTGTGGGACTGGCAGGTGAAAGAGATTTGTCCTAACTGTGGGCCAGGCAGGAAAACTCTAGCTACAGGAGACAGACTTCCTAAGGAAGCACCCACATCCTTGGAGGGTGGCTTGTGCTCTTCTCTGTGGGCCAGGCCTTACAGTGGGAGCCACGGTCATTCATTTGGGAAATGGAAATGGTATAACCAAATTCCAGAGTGGCAGGGACCAAGTGGCAGCCCTCAATTGTTCAGTGGAGCAGAGGGCAAAGCAATGATCAGAAATGGCTAATTAGTCATGGCGTCCCCAGAAGGGAATAGGAAGCCTACCAAATTCTCATTCCATCTGTATGGGCAGACACATTCCAGTGCTAGTGAATAGAGGCTACCGACTCATAGCAAAAGAGAATCATGGCCCCTCAACAATTCCAGGACTCGCATTGGTTCCTAGACCCAGAGCTCCTTGAATGAAGGGAAGACCAGGCCCTACTGAGGAAGGACCAAGTTGCACATTACCAACAAGTTTTACTGTCAATCTTTCCCCCTGATGGGAATCCCAGCACAATAATCAAACCTTTGGGGCCTTTTTGGATGCTAGTTGCTTTGCATTGATGTTGATCCTGCAAGCTCCCAAGCAGCATTGTGGCCCTTCAATTGAAATAGAGACTTATGGAGGTTAGGTGGTGAACAGTGTGTTAGCCAAGGTCTGACGCTGATGGGACCCCAGATTCATCCTGTGGTTATTGTGGTAGTTTGAATGTCATTGGCCCCCATAATTTCATAGGGAGTGGCACTATTGGGAGATGTGACTTTGTTGGAGTAGGTATGGCCTTGTTGGAGGAAGTGCATCACTGTGGGGTGGGCTTTGAGGTTTTCTATGCCCAGGATACCACCCAGTGTCTCAGTTGATTTCCTGTTGCCTGCAAGATGTAGGACTCTCAGCTATGACCCCAGCACCACTGGCTCATTTGCCTGCACGCTGCCATGTTTACTGTCATGATGACAATGGACTGAACCTCTGAAACTGCAAGTGAGCCAATCTAATTAAATGTTTTCCTTATAAGAGTCACTATGCTCAGCCAGGCAGCGGTGATGCACGCCTTTAATCCCAGCACTTGGGAGGCAGAGCCAGGAGGATCTCTATGAGTTTGAGACCAGCCTGGTCTACAGAGTGAGATCCAGGACAGGCACCAGAACTACACAGAGAAACCCTGTCTTGAAAAAACAAAAAACAAACAAACAAACAAACAAAACCAAAACCAAAACCAAAAAAAACCCCAAAAAAACAAAAAACAAGAGTCGCTATGGTCCTGGTGTCTCTTCACAGCAATAGAAGATCTAAGACAGGTATTTTCCCAGTTCAGAATGTATAACTGGAACAGATGTTCTTAAGAGTTAGCAGCATTCCCATACAATATGCAAATATGCAGCTGTTCATCCAGCGAATGGCTTTTCCTGCAAGTTGTTCGGAAGGACCATTAGAAGCAATTTTGTTTTCATCTGGCAAGTCCAGCAATACACCTGTACAGTTCTATCTCTGGGCTGTATTAACTCTCCAGCCCTGGGCCATAACTTAGTTTATAGGGATCTTAATCACCTGTCTCTTCCACAAGGTACCACACTGGTCCATTCTATTGATGGCGTTATACCAATTGGACCGTGAATAGGCAGTATCAGCTACTTTGGAATTGGCAAAGCATTTGCATGTCAGAGGATGGGGAATAAATTCTAAGTAAGAGACCCTATTAGACATTCTAAGAGTCCAGGGGTATAGGACATGCAGAGATAGTCCTTCTATGGTTGCACTACCAAGAAAGACATGTTTCATTGGCCTGTGTGGACTATGGAGGCTGTGTTACTCCAGACCATATTCCCAATGAGTGGGGCCTAGAACAGGTCCAGAATGCTATGCTCACTGGCCTGCTTTCTTGGGTTATACGATCTAGCAAACCTGAAAGTCCTCAAATTCTCAGTGGCCGATGGGGATGCTGCGTGGAGCCTTCGGCAGGCACCTTCAGGTGAGTCACAACAGAGACCTATGGCTTTTGGAGTATCTGCAGATGACAATTCTCCATTTGGGAGAGAGCTCTTGGTCCTTAATGGAAACTCAACACTTGCCCATTAGCCGCCAAGTTACTATGTATTCTGGTTAGTTTTTTTTGCCAACTTGACACACACTAGGGTTGTCTGGGATAAGGAAATCTTAATTAAGGAAATGTTTCCATCAGATTGACTGGTAGGTAAGTCTGTAGGCTATCTTCTTGTTTCATGATTAATGTGGAGCACCCACCATTTTGGGGTGGTACCACATCTGGATAGGTGGGTCAGAATTGGATAACCCAGGATCAGTAAGCCATGGAGGAGCAAGCCAGAAGGCAGCATTCCTTCATGGCTTCTGCATCAGTTCCTGCCTCCAGGTTCCCGGCTTGAGTTCCTACCTTGACTTTTCTCAATGATGGACCGTGGCACAGAAGTATAAGCCAAATGAATCCTTTTTTACCTGAGTTGCTTTTGGTCAGAATGTTTTTTGTTTACAGAAATAGAAAGCAAACTGGAACATCATGTGACCTGAACGGTCCACCATGAGCCAGGTGTTATCTGACCCATGAAGCCAGTAAGTGGGGTATACACATTCGCAACCATGAGCAAATACAAGTGGTATGAACCTAACTGGGCCTGAGCCGACCCTGAAGGCACAAGAAAGTTACATGAAGAAGTGGCCCAAATATCCACAGTGCCTGGTCTTGCTACAAAAAGCCTTCCATCCACCAGCAAGCTCCTATGGCCTCATGGTGACCAGGTGATAGGAAGAGAAGACTGTGTCTTAAAGATAGTTCTGGATATTTGCAAACACTATCGGAGAATGGACTTAAAGATAGTTCTGGATGTTTGCAAACACTATTGGAGAATGGATACTTGTAGCATTAGAGCCCCCTTTGGGGACATCTGGAAGGGTATTGGTGAAGGTAAATATTCAGAGTGGGTGGAACTTGAGGCAGTACACCTACTTGTACATTATGTTTGGAAAGAAAAAAGTGCCCAGGTGGGTGACTGTACAGTGCTTCATAGACTGTAGCTAGCGGTCTTTCTCAATGGTCAGGGACTTGGAAGGAGCATGATTGGGAAACTGATGGCAAAGAATGTGGCTAGAATTCTTCCAGTGGGCAAGGGGCAAGGATATTTGTGTCTCATGTACAGACAGAGGTGACCCCAGGGTGGCCTGTTCCATCTCAAGCCTGCCAGGACATAGAGGAGTCAATCTCTCTATGGAGATTGGTTTGGTTTGTATTGCAGATGATCAATGGAGAAACTTAAACATAAAAAAAATTTTCCTTGACAAATGTATATAAGAAGTCTTGCAAAAACAACAACATCCTGCTTTTTTTTTTTTTTTTTTTTTTTTTTTTTTTTTGTGGGCCAGGGGAAGAGATGACATCAGCAGAGAGAAACCTTTATAACTGAGTGGGTAGGATGGCCTGCCATGCGGACAGTTTTCTTCCCGCTTCATCGACCACTCAGTGCGCCCATGAACAATGTATTCACAGTGAAGGGATGGCGGGCACCCGCTCAGCAACCTGACTTCCACTCACCAAGGCTGACCTGGCCACAGCTGAAGCTGAGAGCCAGCAGCAGAGAGCGACCCTGAGTTCTCTGGGGTATGTGACCCAATCAGTGACCAAGTGGCAGGTTGACTGCATTGGACCACTTCTTTATAGATAGAACAACACTTGGACCTTACTGGAGTTGATACGTCCTCTGGCTATGGACTTGACTTTTGTGCATGCAATGCTTCTACCTATAATACCATCTGAGGACTTACAGAATGCCGTATCCACCGTCATGGTAACCCACAGAACATTGCTTCGGACCAAGGAACTCACTTCACCGACAGAGAAGTGGAACATTAGGCCCGTACTCAGATCTATTGGTCTCAGCATGTCCTCCACTGTCCTGAAGCATCTAGCTTGATGGGATGAACTTTAAAAGACATAGACACAGAACCAATGAGGTGCCAACTGGGGCAGGGTGCTCCAGGAGGCAGGGATACTGTCAATCAGAGTCCGGTATGTGGTACCGCTTTTCCCACAGCCAGGAGTCAAGAGGTGGAAACCGGAATGGCAGAATGCACTCCTAGTGACCCACTAGCAAAGTTTTCACTTCCTGTTTCAGCAATCTTAGGCTCCTTTGGCTCAGAGTCTCGTTTCCCAAGTGGAGGGAGTTGGTTCTGTCAGGAGACACAACACCAGCATTCTTCACACTGCAAGGACCGTGTGCCCAACTCCCTACGTGGTTTCTCCAAATCCGTTCAAATGGCCATCTGACGTTTGGACAGCTTCTGCTCAGAGGGTGGCGATCCTGGGGACGAGTTTCTCAGCGTCATCTGAATGGCGCAAGGGTGACAACTGAGGCCCACTGAAGGTCACACTGCATGTGTCCACGCCAAGCTGTTTATTGCCACCTCCCTAGAAGGTGAGACACGGGACTGGGGACGCTGTTGACCCTCATATAGCTTGGGACAGTGTGTGTCTTCCCACTCTCCCCCCCCCTCCCCTGGTAGGCCATGGGGCCAAGCACCATTGAAATTCCAGTCCCAAACCTCAGCCAGGCCCTGAACATATGTTTCATCCTGAAAAGGAACAATGGAGCCTCTGAGCTTAATTAAGACCCCACAAAGAGCCCTTGGCTAGGCAAGCCTCATTCTCTGCCATCAGTTGCTTTCTCGATCACCCCACCCCCACCCTTCTGTTTCTGCCTCTTCCTCTGAGGGAGGACAGATGAGAGGCTGGTTTTGCCACCTCCTGGCCCGTCTTTCCTCACAATGGTGATTTCTGTGGCTACAACACACAGCTCTCACTCTAAGGGAAGAAGAGACTTCATCCTTGAACCACTATGAGTGACCGCAGCCTGAGAACATGGATTCAGATTGTCCCAAAGAACATGTTGCAAGTTTTTATAGTTATAGAACAACAATAAAAAAAGTTGTCATAAATCAATCCCGAATACATTGGTGGAAACATCAGGGATTACTGTAAAGTGGGGCAATCTCTGTTATAGGTTTCAATGCAACCTTATGGCATCTCAGCTTTCGGGTGGGTGGGAGCAAGGGGCTTGTTAATACATTCCTTAAAGTTTTTTTTTTTTAAAAGATTTATTTATTTATTATGTATACAGTGTTCTGTCTGCATGTATCCCTGCAGGCCAGAAGAGGGCACCAGATCTCATCACAGATGGTTGTGAGCCACCATGTGGGTGATGGGAATTGAACTCGGGACCTCTGGAAGAAAAGCCCGTGCTCTAAACCTCTGAGCCATCTCTCCAGCCCACATTCCTTAAAGTTTTAATTGATACCTACAGGGATGTTAGTTCAGACGTAGAGATGGGCAATGAGTGGCTATTACGGGGGACTAAAGATTGTCCAAGATAATTTGGCTCGGAATCTATAACATTCCAACTCCCTATGATCACAAAGTTCTAATGATTCAATCACACTGGTAGTCTTTAACATAGACGTGACTTTTTTCCTGGGAACTTGAGTTCATATCTCTGTCTATTTTTTTGAGTCCTGGAGTAGGAAAGGGGACCACCTTTGTTCCTGGGGCAGGTCAGGTCTAGCTATAGAAGTAAGCATCCAATGAGGGCCTTCCAGACTTCCTGGCCCTTAGTCCCAATGGCTCTGGGACTCTGGTGAGATTGGAGGGTGGGGGTTAGTCCAAACCCCAATCTAACCTGAATGTCAGTGGCAAAGTGTGCAATAAAGGGCTGCACAGACTGTAGGAAGTAGTCCCCGTTCTGGGAGTTGCACCCTGGGGTCACGTTTACTGCCTGTGAAGGCTCCCAGAGGGTTGGAACAGCAGTGTTTAAGAGACTTCTAGGTGGAATAAATCCACAAATTTGAACTTATTTAACAGTTATATAACCCCGCTTCTAACATGCTGGGAGTTACCAATCTTCACAGAGGTCACGCTGTCCCTGTTTTGCAGAAGGGCTTACAAGACAAAGTAAGGGAACCACACAAGGTCAACCAGCAAATAGGCAGAGAAACTGGAAAATGCAAATCTAAGCTCCCTGGCCCCCGAAGCTGTCCACCCTGTCCAAGCCACTACAGAGGGAGAACAGAGCCATCTGAGCACCTCCTGATAAATTGACTCCTTTCCTGGTCCTTCTCTTCCTCTTTCCCATGCAGGTAGCAGGTTACTACAAAGGGAATGTCCACGGACCACTAAGCAGGACAAGGAATTGAACCCTGCCTGTTATATGTAAGTTTCTTGCCAATGTCACCCCACCTTCTTGCCTAGAGCTCACCCCTACAATTTTGTAATAATTTCTTTGTTGTTTGTTTGTTTGTTTGTTTGTTTGTTTTGAGACAGGGTTTCTCTGTGTAGCTTTGGTGCCTGTCCTAAATCTCACTCTGTAGACCAGGCTGGCCTCGAACTCACAGAGATCCACCTGCCTCTGCCTCACAAGTGCTGGGATTAAAAGCGTGTGCCACCACTGCCTGGCTAATTTCTTTGGTTTAAAAACAAAAACAAAACCACCAAAGCTTTGGCTGGAGTTGGAGAGCTGGCTCAGTGTTTAAGAGCTTGTTGCTCCCCCCTTGGCTCAAGTGTTTGAATACTTGATCCCCAGTGGGTGGTGCTGTTTGGAGAGGTTGTGGGTCCTTTAAAAGATGGGGTCTAAGCCGGGCGGTGGTGGTGGCGCACGCCTTTAATCCCAGCACTCGGGAGGCAGAGGCAG
>CABHPQ010175903.1:16816-37379 GCA_902168405.1 Peromyscus aztecus | reverse complement strand
TAGTCCTGGTTGTCCTGGAACTCACTCTGTAGACCAGGCTGGCCTCGAACTCAGATATCCGCCTGCCTCTGTCCCCTGAGTGCTGGGATTAAAGGTGTGTGCCACCACTGCCCAGCTGTTTTGAACATTTTAATGGAATCATAGAGTGGTTTTCTATGTCCTGTTGAGTACAGTCTTACAAGATGTAGGATGTAGCAGTAGTTGATTACTTTTTAATGGATTAGTAGTAGCCTGTATGAACATACTACATTTTGACTATTAACTGATCAGCATTTGGGTTGTTTAGACTTTTTAGGTATTATGAATAATTCTGTTTTGAATATATGTGTCTATATTTTTAAAGAGTATTTTTTTCTCTTTGTGTATGCTGTATGTATGTTGACATTTGCATGTTAGTGAGCATATATGCAAATTGATATCTGGAATCTTCCTAATCACTTTTCCACCTTAATATTTGAGGCAAGTTCTCTTAGTCAAACCCAGAGCTCATAGCTAGCTTGCTCTAGGACTGTTGCTAGTCTCCGGTTTTTGAGGCTGAAATTACATGTGCGCCTCTATGCTCACTTACCTCTCATTTGCTTATTTGTGTGGGTTCTGGGGATCTGCACTCTGTAAGCACTTTGACCACAGAGCTGTGTTCCCCAGGCCACCTCCTGACCCATCCCCCCTTTTGTTTGTTTGTTTGTTTTTGGTTTTTTTTTTTTTGAGACGGGATTTTTCTGTGTAGTTTTGGAGCCTATCCTGGAACTCTCACTCTGTAGACCAGGCTGGCCTTGAACTCACAGAGATCTGCCTGCCTCTGCCTACCGAGTGCTGAGATTAAAGGCAGTGTGTGCCACCATGGCCCGGCCTGTTTGTTTGTTTTTTTGAGACAGATTCTCACTATGTAGCCCTGACTGGTTTGGCTATGTAGTCCACACTGGACTTGAACTCATAGAGATCCACCTCCTTCTGGGATTAAAAGTGTACACCACCACGCTCTGCTGAAAAGATCCTTTTTCAAAAAAAATTAAATGGAGGCTAGACAGGTTCTCTACAACTGAGCTGCATCTTTAGTCCCTGTTTTTGGTGTACCTTTGCCTTCAGTTTTCTTGTATATGCCTAGCAGTAGAGTTGCTGAGTATTGCCCCATCCAAATATTTAATCAGTTAAGAACTTGCAGCCTTCTCCAAAGTGGCTTTACTATTTTACATCTCCATCAGCATGTGTGAACTCTTCAGTTTTCCCACATCTTGCCAATATCACCTGAGTGCCCCCTCCTCCAAAGTAGCCCTTGCTTCTGATTTAGGATATTTTTACCCCAACTTCCCTAGTGCTGGGGTGAAAGGGATGTATCACTATGCCAGGCTGGTAACAGCCTTTTTTTGATTACAGCATTCTTTGTGGGCGTGAAGTATTATTTAATGATGTGGTATTGTGAAATGTGTGTTTGGGCTTTATCCATTTCTTGGCATGTAACTCCTAAAATGCTTGGAATTGCTAATGAGTTTTATTGAGTGTAGCTATGCTTGTAACCCCCTAGCTAGCTTTAGGATGGGGACTGGTCACAGGAAAGAACTAGGTATGATTTGTGTGTTCCAAGGAGGGGAAGAACAAAGGTTGAAAAGATTGTCATTGGACAGTAGTATAATAATTTATGCTTACTCAGTGAGACCTCCTTTTGAACCCCAAAGAATTGAGTTTGGGGAGCTTCTGGATAGCTCAACTTGTGGAGCATGTTGTGCTTGAGAGGGTGTGGAAGCAAGGCTGTTCTTCCCATGGTCCTTGTGCACGTGTGTCTCATCTGGTGTTTATTGGCATCTTTTGCATATGCTTTGTAGTGGGCCAGTAGTTGTGTTTTCCTGAGTTCCTTGAGAAGCTCAAGCAAATTAATTGGACCAAACAACATGGGGTTCATGGGAACCCTGATTTATAGCAGACTTATCATAAATAAACATTAAGTCCACCAACCTGAGGGTGCATCATTGACACTTTAAGGTAAACAGCTTATCTCCAGATTGAGTTGATTTAAGGTCCATGTAACACCATGACTGAAAACAGCTTGGGAGGGAAGGACTTATTTCATCTTCCAACTCTCAGGTCACACCCTATCAATGAGGGAACCGGCAGGAACTCAAGGCAGGACTGTGGAGGCAGGAACTGAAGCAGAGGCCATGGAGGAAGGAGTGCTGTTTACAGGCTTGCTCCTCATGCTCAGCCTGCTTTCTTACACAATCTTGGACCAACTGCCCAGGAGGGAAGCCTCCCACATCAGTCATTAATCAAGACAATACCCTATAGACTTGCCTATACACAGGCCAATCTTAGGGAGGCATTTTCTCAATTAAGATTCCCTTTTCCCGGATATGTTTAAGTTTGTGTCAAGTTGACAAAAGCCAGCCAGCACAGATGCCCAGCTAGTATCTGCTGTGGAATTTGGAGAAATCCCTCCCATACTTCTTGGTGACAGAAAGTCAGAATCTTTGTATATTCTGGATATTGTGACATGGTTTGTACATACTTCTCCGTGTAAGGGCTGTCTTCACTTTCTTGATGGTGTTTTTTGAAGTTCAATGTAAGATTTTTGGTTTTAAAAATACACAGTATGAGATCAATGCTCTCCAAATTTTGTTTAGAGCATGAAATTAACTAGAAGCAGTGCTGTAAAGCAGAGCCCAGAAGCGTTTCACTTTTGAATCACTGAAATTTTAGACCATGCAGTCCAACTCTTCCCTTTTACGCCCTCTGTCCTGGCAGCCTGCATGCACTCTGCCTCACTCCCGTGGTTGCTTTAGATTCCTCATGGTAGAGTCATACACGAGCTGACCTTCTGGGGCTGGTTTATTTTATGTATCATTTTGTTCTCAAGGCTTGTCCATGTTGAATATCCCTTTTTAAGTGCTGAATATTTCATCGTATGTTTATGCAACACTATTTATATTTTAACATGACATTATTTATCTTATGTGTGTGTACACGTGTGCATGCCTGTGCATGGAGGTCAGAAAAACTTGTAGGAATGGCACTCAAGTTGTCAGGCTTGGTGGCTGTGCCTTTACCTGCTGTCCCGTTTGAGAACTGGCCCATATCATACATATTTTCCTTATTCATTATCTGTTGGCGTTCATTTGGTTTGTTTCCACATTTTAGTTATTGTGAGCAATGTTTAAATTCTTCCTTGGGAATGATTTCAGTTCTTTTGGATAAATACCCTCAGGCAGGTTTACTGGAGTAGGATTTTTGTCTTTGAGGAGCCTCTGTAAACTTCCATAGTGCTTGCTTTATCATTTTGTATTCCCGTTAGCAGTGCACAAGGTTTTCAAGTTTTTCGTATTCTCTCAACATTTATTTTACATTTTTGATCATGGCCATCCTAATAGGTATGAGGTAATGGCTGGGTGTGATTTTTTTTTTTTAAAGTTAAGTTTTCCTAGTGATTATGGTTGTCAAGTGTCTTTTCATGGTTTTATTTTAAAAGGATTTGTTTTTATTTTTTGTGTATGTGTGTGCATATACCTATGAGGGCCAGAAGAGAGAGTTGGATTCCCTGGAGCTGGAGTTACCGCTGACAGTTGTGAGCTGCCCAGTGTGGGTGCAGGAAGCCACAGCAAGTGCTGCTAACTGCTGAGCCATCTCACCACCCAAGATAAAGAGTTTCTTTGTGTAGCCTTGGCTGTCCTGGAGCTAGCTCTGTAGACCAGAGATCCCCCTGCCTCTGCCTCGCGACTCGTGGGACCCTGCTGTTTGGATGGGTTTGTTTGTAAACCAGGTATTGATTTGTGGGAGTGTTGTGGGAGTTTCTTCTGTAGGGTGGATGTTCCCCTCATCAGATGCAGTCTGCGCATCTTTTGCTGCATTCCATAGGGTACCTCCCCCCCCCCCCATTGTTTTCTTTGTTCAGTAGAATCCTTTCAATTTGATGGAGTTTCACTTGTGTAGTGTTTGCTTTTGTTGCACTTTGGGGGGTCATGTCCAAGAAACCATTGATGTATTCTGAGTCTTTTCTTCTTTTCGCCCAGGAGATTGATGGCTTCAGGTCTTCTATGTAAGGCTCTAAGAGGTGAGGTAGTGGCAGGCATGCTGGGGGTTGAAGCTAGAGCCTTGCCGTGATAAGCACGTGCTGGATCCCCAAGCTGCAGGGCTTTGTGCATTAGTTGCATTGAATCTGTAGATGAGCTGGTAAAGTATTCATCTAACAGTACTCAAGTTTCTGATCTGTACACACCAGATACCTGTATTGATCGTTCTTAATTCCTTTCAGTCATGTTTTGTAATTTCCAGTTGAAGTATCTGTTTTGTTAACTTTGTAAGTAGGGGCTTTGTATACTTTTGGTGGTACATTAGTGACTTTTCATTTGAGATGTAGTTTCACTGTGTAATTCAGGCTGGCCTGTAACTTATTAATACAGGCTGGCCTTGAACTTTTGAGTCCTCCTGCCTCAGCTCCTGAGTACTAGGATTTTATTCTTGATGTTGCTTGTGAGCCTCCTGTTTTGTTAGTTTGTTAGAGGTATGTGTGTGGGGGGGGTGCTAAACAGGGTTAGAGGTAGCCCAGGCTAACCTCAAACTCCTTTTGGGCCTTAAATGGCCTTTGGGTCTTGAATTTGCTATGTAGCTGAGGATGACAAACTTTTGATCCTCCTGCCTCCATCTCTGAAGTGCTGGGATTACAGGTGTGTGCTCTCACATCTGGTTTATGTGATGCTGAGGATAGAACATTGAGCTTTGTACATGTTGGCAAGCACTCTTCTCCTGAGTTGTGTCCTTAGCCAGGTTTATAAAGTTTATGTAAATGTTCTCTCTTTCCTGTCTCATTGATTTCTGTTCTGCTTGTTTAAAGTTCACTTTGCATTTTTACAGTTTGCATGAGTGTGCATGCACATGTGCGTATATATTCCTGTGCATGTGTGTGCAGTACCAGAAGTCACTGTTGGGTGTCATCTTCATTTGTTCTCCTTATTTTAAAATCTTTGATACATTTGTTTTTTCCAAGATTTATTTTGTTATTTTAAATTGTGTGCATGCATGTGTGTCTTTGTGAGGGTATGTACACATGGGTGCAGATGCCTAGGAAGGTCTAGACACTTAGACCCCTAAGATGGGTGCTAGGTACTAAATTTGGGTGCTCTGCAAGAGCAATATGTGCTTTTAACTTCTCAGTCATCTCTACAACTTGCTATTTATTTATTTATGCATTTATTTGCGCGCCTGCACACACACACACACACACACACACACACACACACACACATGTACACCACTCACGTTCCACACTGCACTTGTATAGGTTAAGGACAACTTTCAAGAGTCAGTTCTCTGCTTCCATCATGTGGGTCCCAGGGATTGAACTCAGCTTCTCAGGCTTGGTGGCAAGCATCTTTACCAGCCTAGCCATCACACTGGCCCACCACCTCATTTATTTGTTTATTTCCTTTTTTTTTTTTTTAAAGAATTTTATCAATTTATGTGCATGGATGTTTTGCCTGTGTCTGTGCACCACTTGCTTCAGGAAGCCAGAGGAGGGTATTTGACCTCTCTGGAACTGGAGTTCAGACGCTTGTGAGCTGCTGTGTGGGTGCTGAGAATTGAGCTGCGGTCTTCTGGAAGAGTAGTCTGTGCTCTTAATGTCTAGGCCATCTCTCTGGCCATAAGGTGTATTTATTTACTTATTTAGATTTATTTTATTTGAATGAGAGTTTTGCCTGCATATGTGTATGAGTACCATGTGTGTGCCCGATGTCCGAAAAAGTCAGGGTCTTTGATCTCTTGGAACTGGAGTCATGGATGGTTGTGCTACCATGTGTTTGCTGTTTGCTGGGAATCGAGCCTGGGCACTGTGCAAGAGCATCAGGTGTCTTAACCATTGAACCATCTCTGTAGCCCCCCCAAGGTTTATTTTTAATTATGTATTGTATGGGTATATGCATGTTAATGTAGGTACGGGGTGAGCAGAGGCCTCTGATCTGGAGTTGGAGTCAGAGGTGGCTGTGAGCCACCTGAAGTGGATACTGGGAACTAAACTCTAGTCTTCTGCATGAGCAATATGTGTTCTTAACACTAACCCATCTCTAGCCTCCCATGTTCAGTTTGGAGAAGGTCTCTCAGCAGATCTGTAGCTCACTAATTTCGCTAGGTTGGCCAGTCAGTGAGGTCCAGGAGTCCCTCAGTCTTCATTTCCCAAGTATGGGATTATACACACATGCTGCCGTGCCTGGCTTGTTTTGTTTTTCTCTGTGTAACAGCCTGCTGTCCTGGAGCTCCCTCTGTAGACCAGGCTGGCCTTGAACTCACAGAGATCCACCTGGCTCTGCCTCCTGAGTGCTGGGATTGAAGGCGTGCTCCACCACCGCCTGGTGTGCCTGGCCTTTTTGTGTGTTCTGAGACCCAAACTTGGGTTGTTGTCCTTGCCCCTAGCACTGTGACCCAGCCCCCGTTTTAGTTTTTTTGTGGTAGATTACATAAGGTTGGTTTGAGATACTTGTTTTTAATGTAAGCATCTCATTCTAGTGACTTGTACATTTATTTATGGCCTATCTCTGTGCATGTGCCATGGTGCACATGTGGAGGTCAGAGGACATCTTATAGGAGTTGCTTCTCCCCTTCAGTCATACGTACTCAGGGATTGAACTCACGTCCTCCGTTTTACCTCATGAGCCATCTTGTTGGATCTACCAATTTCTCTTTTGTTATTTTTAGGTATATCTCACATATTTTGATGCTTTCTGTTTTTATTTTCATTTACTTTTTATATTTAAAATTTTTCTTTGAGATATATTTGACCCATGTATTTGTGTGTGTGTGTGTGTGTGTGTAGCCCATGAACTTTTAAAAAATGTGTTTTATTTCTCTGTTTAGAGTTTTTTTTGTTGCCTATTACTTATTTCTAGTCTTCGTTGATCATAGTCAGAGACTAAACCCAGTTCTCAGTACATTTTTAAGGTGCACTGTATGACAGACAGTGCCTGGTGTGCCTAGGTTAATGTTTCATCCGTGCTTGAGAAAAATGGGTATTCTGCTGCTCCTTACTGGAGCATTAGTTAGAACCTCTTGGTTGGTGGTGATGTTAACGTAGCTACTCCTGTTTTAAAAAACAAAGCATATAGGGCCTGGCAAGATGGCTCAGCCAGTAAGGGAGCTTGCCTCCAATTCTGGTGACCTGAGTTTGCTCCTTGGAGCCCACATCACGGAAAGAGAGGACTGATTCCTTCAAGTGACTCCCTGACCTCCACGTGTATACCATGGTGTGTGTGTGCACACACATTTTTAAACATTAAAGGAATTATAAAGTATTAACATAGATTACATTTTTCCCATTCAACTTAAGTTGCTGATTTTGAATTTCTTAATTATTTTGCAGTGTGTGTGTGTGTGTGTGTGTGTGTGTGTGTGTGTGTGTGTGTGTGTTTATGTGCGGGCGCATGCACACAGGCAGGCATGCATATGCCACACTAGGTGTGTGGAGGTCAGAGGATGACTTTAAGGAGTTGGGTCTCCTTCCTTATTTGGATGCTGGATGTTCTGAACTCAGGTCGTCAGGCTTTATCCACTGGCCTCTGATTTTTATTTTTTGTTTTTGTGTTTTTGAGACAGGGTTTTTCTGTGTAGTCCTGGGTGTCCTGGAACTCACTCTGTAGACCAGGCTGACCTCAAACCCACCTGCCTCTGCCTCCCAAGTGCTGGGATTAATGGTGTGCACCACCACGCTTGGCTATGGCCCCTGATTTTGAATTTCTTGAAAGTGATATAGACTCATTAAGACAATAGCAACAAACCCTTTTTCAGTTCATCTTCAGGTTAGTTAACGTTAGACCTATTCGCCTTCAAGTGCTTCTGTCTGTGCTGCCACCCACCGCTTTCTGTGCTCTGTGCTTTACTCCTCTCCCCCCCCAACAGAGCCACCGTACTCAGTTCATTTTTGGTATTTTGAGATACTGTCTGGCTACTTAGCCCGTGTTGACCTTGAATTTAGACCTTCCTTCCTCTGCTTCTTAGTTAAGGAATTATAGATCTAGGCTACCACATCTGGCTTCTGTTTATTTTCTTGCCTTATGGATTACTTGAACATTTCCTGGGATTCATCATTATCTATAAAGTTCTGGAGTCTGTCTTTTGTATAATGTTCCCAGTGATTGTTCTCATTATAATATACATTTATGCCTTCAAGCTGTCTTATTTATATTAGCCTTGTTTTACTTGTAGGGAAACTTGTAGTAAAATCTAAACCTCACCTTTTTGTTTTTACTTTCTCCAGCTTTAAGTTGTCCTAAGTATTAGCTAGTCTTATCCATTGTTTCAAACCATCAAAAATTATCTAGAAAACCAGTGAGGGAAGGCAGTCCGTTGTGTATATGCAGCGGGATTTCCTTCTCCTCTTGTCTCTCCTTTCCATACTTCAAGCTGCAGCTTCTCCTCCCGTGTGGAAGTCGAGTTCAGCTAATCTTTTCAAAAATATTTATTTGAAAGATTTATTTTATGTGTGTGAATGTTTTGCCTGCATGCATGTCTGTTTAACACATGTGTGCCTGGTGCCAGCCAAGGTCAGAAGAGGTGGTCAAGTGCCCTAGAAATCAAGTTACCAATGGTTGTGAGCCACTGTGTGGGTGCTGGGACCTCTATAAGAACAGCAAGTGCTTTTAGCCACTGAGCAATCTCTTCAGCTCTCCTTCAGTCAGTCATGATGAGTAGGTCTGCCAGCAATGTGTGGTTTCAGTTTTTTTCTTTTGAGAGTTACTTATTTGTCTATTTCTAAAGGATAGTTTTACTGAGTATAGTACTAAATCTTCATTGGCACCTCCCTTCAGTTACTTGTCTGAAACACAATGTCTCTCATATTTGTGGTATCTGGTTTCAGGTGAGAAAAGAGTGTGTGTATGGGAGTGAAGTGCCTGCAGAGGCCAGAAAAGGATCACCTGTGGAGCTGGAGTTAGAAGTGGTTGTGAGCTGCCCAGTGACTGCTGGGACTGACCTCTGGTCTTTTGGAAGAGCAGCTAAGCCATCTTAACTGCTAATCCATTTCTCTAGCCCCCATGCCCAATTTTTAAATAAGCATATTTCATATTAAAGGCATCAGTTTTAGTTTTCTTTTTGACTTTTCAGAGTTGTTTGGTTTTTTAAGACGGTCTTGTTCTGTAGTTCAAGCTCAAAAGAACTTAAGCTCCTATTTCAGCTTTCCAAGTGCTGAGATGATAGATGTGTACCACACACTTTGTTTTAGTCGTGTTATTATTATGTGCCTTTTGTTCAGGGAGAATTGACACCTTCAGATGTGTGTGGTGCACATGTAGATGCCGGAGATTTACATAAAGTGTCTTCTATTGCTTTCCACCTTAATTTTGAATCTTTAAAAAATTACATACTTATTTTATGTGTATTTACACACAGAAGCGTGGCATGGTGTGCATGTGGGAGGTCAGAGAACACCTGTGGGGTTGGTTCTGTCCTTCCACTATGAGTCCTGGGGATCAAACTCAGGGTAGCAGGCTTGGCATCAGGGTGGCCCTTTAGCTTTTTCGTTCCTTTTTAAATTTTTAAAAAAGAGTTTGTGTGTGTGTGTGTGTGTGTGTGTGTGTGTGTGTACACGTATGTACATGTGCCTGTGCCTGTGGAGGCTCCTGGAGATGGAGTTAAACAGTAGGTAGTTACAAGCTGCCCATTGTGAGTATTGGGAATCAAATTTGAGTCCTCTGGAAGAGCAGTCAGCACTTGTAACTGCTAAGCCATATCTCCAGTCGTTTCGCTTATTTTGTAAGATAGGATTGCTCATTAGGACCCACAGATCACTGATTGGCTAGACTAAATGGCCAGGAAGCCTCCTGGATCCTCTGTTTGCCGGTGTTGGGATTGTAGATATGCACTCCACACATGGCTTTTAGGTCCTTAGGGTTGACTAGCAGCAGGGTTATGGGTTTGAACCACTACAATCACTCCGTATCTAATGTGGATGATGGTTGATTTTTTTTGTTTGAAAAATACTGCTTTTAGTAGTAGCTTATACCATAATTTGGTAGACTGAAAGTCTCCATAAACAACATAAGATATACTTTGGGATTTCTTTTAGCTGTAGAAGTTACTCTGATTTTCCTGGAACCAAACAAGACGCATCTGGCATAAAAAACAAACAAACAAACAAACAAACAAACATCCCTAAACCAAAAACTTCCTGTCTGTTCTAAGTTCATGCACTTTCTAAAATGTGGCTGAAAGAGAATTTTGTCAGTTAAGTGCATTAAAGATAGCCTCAGAGGCACCAGTATGTGTCTGTCTCAGTAAGGAAAGAAAACAAAGCATTTCCTCCTCTTGGATTGGTGTGAGTGAGCAGAAGCCCAAGTTTGGGTTCTTCACTTCTTTCCCTGCATCTTCCATCTGTAGTTTATGGTTTCTGGCTTGTCTGTAATCTGTCTGTGCCTGCCTGATGTCTGACTGTCCTGTCCCTAACAGAGGGCTTTGTTCTGTATTTATTGACCAGCACAGAAAGCATCCTATGGGGAAGGAATGAGGAGCACCTTACAGAAATCTTTGTTACAGGGATTCAGTCACTCCAGTTGACCCAGCTGATCCAGATAGCAAACAGTACTATAAACATTCCATTATCAAGCAATATCTGTTCCAGCCTTTGGGGGTGGTATTTGCTGTATAAGATCATTTTTGAAAAATTTGCTGTTTTCAACAAATGATTATCATAACACACATACACACACATTTTTCTGTGTGTCAGTGGCATGGAAGAATACATAATTTAACATTAAAGCTATGCATTAGGTTAGGTTGTTAAGGCTGATTACATGGGAAATCCAAGGCAAGGAGGGCTGGTTACATATTTCTTCAAAGGCAGGGTAAACGAATAGGCTGAATACACAGCAGGGTATCAGTCTTAAGTGACCTGAGCGCCTGTTATTAACAGTGCCAGTCTCTTTGAATATAAGAGATCTTATCATAAAATAGATTACCACAAATAAAAACTTCAGAAATTAGTTGTTATTCTTTTAAAATAAGCACTGTAAAATAAGTTCTGTAGTAATAAATTATTCTTCACATCATGCTTTTAAAACGACATTAAGCTAGATAGGACTGAACTATTCTTTACATAGCTAAGGCTGACCATGGTGTATTTGCAAAGGCAGGTGGCGCTCTCAGTTCGAGGCCAGCCTGGTCTACAGAGTGAGTTCCAGGACAGCCAGGGCTATACAGAGAAACCTTGTCTAAAAAAAAGACCAGAAGCCTTTGAAGGGAAATTTCTGAACATGGAATCCTGCCACTTCCTAGTTGCTAGTTGTGTATTTTTTAATAAATTGTGTGAGCCTTCAATTTTCTTACTTGTAAAATGTGAGTAGAAGTATGAATAATGACTAGTAACAGTATGGGTTGACTATCCCTTATCTGAGATATCTAGGGCCAGAAGTGTTTTGGGTGGTGGACTCTCTGTCTTTCTGTCTTTCTTTGAAATGCGAGAATATTTGCATACATGTAATGAGATATCTTAGAGAAGACACCCAAATTTAAACATAAAATTCATTCAATTTTCATGTATACCTAATGTACATAAACTGACAGCAATTTTATATAGTATTTAAAAATATAATTTTGTGCATGTAACAAAGTTTTATGGTATGGATTTTTTTTTGTATCAAATTGCCCTTAAAAAAGTTTGGGATTTTAGAGTATTTTGAATTTCACATCAGAGATACTCAACTTTTGTATCAGTTACAGATTTATTTCTTGGATACCTATAAGTTCCTGGGAATATTGCTCAGCAAACTCTAAATAATGTTCTCTGTATCTTGTATGTGAGATCAACATTAAAAGGTCACCCTTGTTTTTGGTTTTGAAAAGTTAGCAAAGGAGATTACTCGCTCTCATTTTGATTTTCCTGTGGTAAATTGCTTAAACTTCTGTTGTACAACTTAGTACTTTATTCCCCAAACCCCTGCTGTGTGTACTCACTACTGCAAGATTGTAGACACCTATGGACAGTGTCTAGTCTCCTCCCTCCTGTTGCTATAACAACGGACTAGGACAAGAGCAACTTAGGAGAGAAAGGGCTGCTTTCTGGGTCACAGTTCAAGGTGCAATACACCATGACAGGGAGGTCAGGGCAGCAGAGCTTGAAGCAGCTGGTCACATGATGTCCATGGTCGGGAAACGGGCGAATGTGCATACTAGTGTTCAGTTCTTTGTCCATTTTATACAGTCCAGAATCCCAGCCCTGGGAGTGGGCAGGTCTTCCCACCTCAGTTACCATCATCATAATCCCCTGCCAGCAAGCTCAGAGACACAAACACACACACCCTTCTCCCTTTCATAATAATAACACTAATAATAATAATGAATAGTGTGGGACGGGAAAGATGTCACACAAAATAACGTTTATGATTTCAGACTGTATTTTGTGTTATGTGCAGCTTGTTTTTCCTTCTTGCTTCATTATTTTGTTTTTCCTTTTTAATAAAGCTGGTTACATTCTTGGTTATGTGACAACCTTTACTTGTATGTTCAGTAAAAATTATGTAAAAAAGTAAGGGTTCTTTTTGTGAATATGGTCTGCAGAACTTTGAACATTTCAGAATCATTTCTCCAGGCAATAGCTGCTAACACATCTTGTGGTTAGATAGTAATAATGTCCTGATTGTGGAGGGGTATGTCAAATCAGCTTCTAAAAAGCTCAGATGGAAATGTATGTTTGTTTGTTTTCCTTTTTGATTTTTTGAGGTGGTTTCTCTATGTAGCCCTGGCTATCCTAGAACTTGCTTTGTAGACCAGGTTGGCCTTGAACTCACAGAGATCCACCTGCCTCTGCTTCCGGAATGCTACAAACTACATTCTTCTGTTTTTTATTTTCTTTTGGAGAACAAGGGGAAGAGGATGTGAGTAACCAAAGTCTCATATAGGCTAGGATGGCCTTGAACTTGTTATGCACTCAAGGATGACCTTGGATTTCTGATCTCTTGCCTCCTCCTCAAGTTCTAGGGTTACAGAAATGTACAACCATGCTGTGTTTACACAGTTCTGGATAATAAACCCAGGGCTTTATGGATGTTAGGTACATTCACAACTACCTGCCCTGTGTCCTCATCACCACCACCCCACCACCCCCATCCCCAGAGACAGGCTCTTGCTGTGTAGCTCTGGGTGGCTTAGACTTTACTATGTAGCCCCCGTTGGCCTTGATGGCATCTTTCTGGCTCAGGTTCTTGAAAGATAGGAACATGGATGTGAGCCACCATTTTGTGTGTGTGTGTGCGCGTGCACACGTGCGTGCATGCGATAGGAGATCCGGTGCCTGTGGAGTCCAGATAGGTTATTGGATCCCTTGGAGCTGGAGTTACAGGCTTCCCAGTATGAATGCTGAGAATTGAACTTGGGTCCTCTGCAAGAGCAACAATTGCTCTTCACCACTGAGCCATCTTTCCAGCCCCAAAACTACATTGTTAATACATTTAGCCATTTCAGCAAGAGGTGGTGTTGCTGTGGGGTTTTATCAAGAAAGAGTACTATGTGAGTAATCAGTGCATGGAGAGCATCAGTGTGTTTTGTTTTTATGTTTTTATTTCTTTTTGAGACAAGCTTTCCCAAGTTGTTTGTGACCCTCCTGCTCCAGTCTCTTTGTATCAGCAACACAGTTGTGGTTTTTTTTTCTTTCTCTACTTTAAAATGATTCAAAATTATTGTCCTAACTCCAAGACATCTTAATCCTTAACTAGAAGTTTGAAAAAGTGTAACTTAGCATCTTTGATAATCAGTTAGTACTGATGGGCCTTTGTAGTTGAAGCACTAGTTATGAATTATGTTTAATCCAATAGCATCTACTTATGAAAAGAATTTTGTTAGATTTTTCACGTTTAATTAGAACTCTTTTGCCTAGCTGGAAGAATGTGTTTAATTTGATTCTTTTGGGTGACTGACTTTTATTTTTATGCTTTACAGAATCGAAGAGAAGAATCAGTGACTTGGAAATTGAGCCAAGTGACCTGGCGGGATGGGCATTTGCCTGACACATTTTATAGAGGTAATGCAGCAGTGTTTTGTCTCGGCTCTCGTTTTTACAGAGGAAGTTGTCCTCAGCCTTGCACAGCTACTCTTCATTCCCTGGATAGAAACATTCTACTGCTTAGGCATAACATAAGCTGTAAAGACCAGCAGGCCAGTGCTGTATCTTCTGCGCAGCGATACAGTGAAGAGAGTTGGTGTACTGACTTGGAAGGTGAAGCCCATTGGCTTTTCATTTAACCAGATTGCTTTTTTAGCCCCCAATTCCTTTGTTAGGAGGACAGTTGATCCTTTTCCTTCTTTGTAGCCTATCTTGGTGTTTGTATTAAACCTGTGCCTTTATCAGACAACATGAAAGAAAGTGAAATATTTAACACGGTATTTGTATATCTGCCAGTAGCACTTTTTTTTTTTTTAAAGACAGGGTTTCTCTATATAGCCCTGACTGTCTTGGAACTTGCTTTGTAGACCAGGCTAGCCTTGAACTCAGATCCGCCTGCCTCTGCTGGGATTAAAGGTGTGCACCACACATGGCTTGTAACATGTCAGTTATTAATGGTCATAAGAATTTTAAAGTTATATTGTGAATTTTTAAATTTGTTTTGAGAATTCTTTTAGAACTTGAGGATTGAAAATCTTACCAGTTCTGATGACCATATTTTAGGGTTTTCTTCTTTGTTCATGTCTTCTGGCAAATGTAAACCTGCTACTTATAACCTCCTTACCTAGATTTCCTTGTAAGCAGTAGAGATTGCCACAGTGTTAAAAACAAACAGACAGAAAAATGATCTCCTTTCTATTCTTTATTAATATTGTTTATTCTCCCAGACACCTCTCTGGATACACAAGCACCTATTTACTCCCAAAAAATTATTTATTTATTTATTTATTTATTCGTTTATTTGTTTATTTACTTATATATTTATTTTTGAAACAGTTTTTCTGTGAACAGTTTTTCTGTGAAACAGTCCTGGCTATCCTGGATCTTACTCTGTAAACCAGGCTGGCCTTGAACTCACAGAGATCCGCTTGGCTCTGCCTCCTGAGTGCTGGGATTAAAGGCTTTCACCACCACCGCCCGGCATAGTTATTTAGGTTTTCAGAGTTTTTCATGTAGTGCAAATTCTTGGACATATCTTTGTACATATTTTTAATGTACCTACAGTTTAAATTCCTTTTATAAGCATTTTTTTCCCATTTGTGCGTGTGTCTGTCTGTGTGAATATTCTAGCCTGCAGGTCTGTCTATGTGAGCACACTAGCCCAAAGGTCTCTGTGTGAGCACACTGGCCCTCAGGTGTTTATGCTTCAAGCCCAGAGGGCAGAAGATGACAGTCAGTATTCCTGTTTATCACTCCTCACTTCCTTTGTTTTCTCTCTTTTTTTTTAAATTAGTTAATTATTTATTTTTATGTGCATTGCTGTTTTGCCATGGGTGTTGGATCCCTTGGTACTAGAGTTACAGACAGTTGTTATGAGCTGCCATGTGGGTGCTGGGAATTGAACCTGGGTCCTCTTGAAGAGCAGCCAGTGCTCTTAACCACTGAGCCATCTCTCCAGCCCCATTCCTCATTTCCTTTGAGGTTAGGTCTCTCCTTGAACCTAGGCTTTGTTTGTGTGGGTAGACTGCTGTCTCTGGGACCCTTGGGGCTGGAGTTGCAGGCATTTGAGGGATGCCTGGCTTGTGTGGGTGCTAAACTCTAGTCATCATGGTTTTGGAATAAGCACTTTTAACTGCTCAGTCATCTTTCCAGCCTCTACTGCTTAAATTTCTAAGGGAAAATTGTTGGGTCAAAGAGTGGTGGATGATTGACAGCTTGGATGAGTGTGTACCTCTACAGTGTATGCCCAGTACTACTGGTTATCAGTGTGAGTACTGGTTTATCTCTTTGACAACACTAGCAAATAATTTATTTGTCGGGTTTTTTTTGGGGGTGGGGGTCCTTTTATACTTTTTTGTGTATTTGTGTATTAGGGGTAGGATCCTTGTCATTATGTTAGGAAAAGTATTTTTACTTAGTATTTGCTTTTCTTGTGATTTTGGTTTGATTTCAGTCCTATAGAAGCTTATTTTTTTCTACATTGTTAGATATTTCTTATCCTTCTTGACTCTGGTAAATGTAGAGTGGAGAATTCTGCATAAACTTGAAGAGATTGTCATCCTTGAGTATATGACTATACTTTCCCCTCTACATTATAATTTCTGAGAATGACTCAAATTCCTAACTTGTCCAAGTTTGACATTCTTTTTCTCTCTTGGTGGTATAAAATAGTTGTGTATAATACTAGTAGTTTTAGATTTAGTAAATTGTGATACTTAAAAAGTCAGCCGTAGATCATAGAAGTAGATACATAGAAAATGTAGTGCATGGGCTACCTACCCATCATGATGTACACCTGTATTCCAGGACTTGGGATGTGGAGGCAGGAGCAGGGCTTGTTCAAGGCTAGCTTTGGGTACATGGTAACTTTGAGGTCATGCTGACCTACTTGAGACTATGTCTAAGAAAAAGGAGAAAACTTAATAAATAAGTTTAATGTTTAAAAAATGTAGAAAAGAAAATAATAACCTACAAGGCCTCCTTGGCTGATCTGTCTGCGTTTGTGGCTGTGGCCACGACTGCTCCCGTGGCCCCGACTGCTTCCACGGCCCCAGCCAAGGCAATGTCAAGGAAGAGTTGGAAGAGTGGTGAGGAGGTGGAATTTTGTCTCTTTGACTAATCCCTCCGAAGCACCCAACTCAACCAGCTTTATTTGAACAACATGGGAAGAAAGGCTGTCTTCTTCACAAACAAAGGAAACGAGTTGTCTGGTAACAAGTCGGGTAGTTGGCTTATCCTGGAAAAATGGAGTGTTGGATCTTTGCATTGGTTGCTTATATGAAGATATCCATAAATTCAGATTTTATTTTTGTTTATTTCTTTGAGACAGGGTCTCACCATGTAGCCCTGGCTGAACTCACTGTGTAGACCAGACTGTCTTCGACTTCTAGAACTCTGCCTGCCTCTTCCTCCCGAGTACTAGGATTGAAGGCGTGTGCTTCCATGTCTAACTCATAAATTCAGATTTTAAACAATTCAAGTTACAAAAAGTAATAGAACCTTTATCTAATTAAAATTCATATGGTTGGAGAACATATTTTGTAGGAGTTGAGTCCTTTCAATTTTACTGAGGTTGTCTTACTGGTTAGTATAGTGTCTGTACTGGAAATGTCTTACGCTTTGGTGGATAGTCGGCTGGGGATTGGTAACAGTGTGGTTTCTGCTGGAGAGTACGTTCAGAAGCAATATCCTCTCTTTCTGTCCAGCTCCCCGCTGTGAATCTCATTCCACTGTCTTCCAACTTCTGTTGTTATGGTTGGAAGTTAATCGTTGATCTTCTTGATAGTTGTATTGGTTACTGTTGCTGTGATAAAACACCATGACCAAAGCCACTTAAAAAAGAAAACATTTAATTGGGCTTATGGTTTTAGAGGGTTAGAATCCATGATGGTGGAGCAAACACATGGAGGCAGGAAGAGCTGACAGCTCACATCTCCAACAGCAAGCAGGAGGCAGAGAATGCAATGGGAATGGCTTACTCTGAAACCTCAAAGCCTGCCCCCAGCAGCATGTCTCTCCCAACAAGGCCACACCTCCTAATCTTCCCAAACAGTTCTGCCAACTGGGGACCAAGCATTCAAACGTGAGCCTATGGGCCGTTCTCATTCAGACCACCACACTGGGTTCCTGTACACACTGCCTTTCCCCTCCGTTTGAGATCTTTTTCTCCTTGTGTTTACTTTCAGCAGTTTTATTTTGATGGACCCAGGAATAGGCCTTTTTGTATCTATTGCAATAGACGTTCATTGAGCTTAGATTTGTAAGCTTATTTCCGTTTCATTAAATTTTACTTCTTTTTCTCTTTCATCCTTAAGAAACACTGGTAAACAGGATGTTGGTTCACATACCTCTGGGACTCTCTTTTCTTCATTTTTTTTTTCTTCTCTGTATTTAATTGAGTAGTTTTCTTTCCCTCCCTCCCTCCCTCCCTCCCCCCCTCCCTCCCTCCCTCCTTCCCCCCCTCCCTTTCTTCCGTTCTTTTTTTTTTTTAATAAAGATTAACATACTACATTTATTTATTTGTTTATTCTTGTTTGTGCAGGGGGTTGCATATATGGAAGGCATGACAATTTGTAGGAGTTGGCTCTCTCCTTCCACTCAGCTCATCAGGCTTGGCAGCAAGCACCCCTACCCACTGAGCAATCTGGTCAACCCTACTTGGGTAATTTCTATAGATGTACATTTAAGGCTACTGGTTTTATTTTTATTTATTTATTTTTTGAAATTGTGAATTTGTTTTTGAATACTTGGCATACGTTTTTGTATTTCAATAACCATATTCTTCAACCCCCAAATTTCCATTAGGATCTTTGAAATAATTTCTTTGCTTTATTGAGAATTTTACTTGGTAGCTGATTGTTTTCATAGTTAAAGTTGAAACATGAATTAAGTTCATTTAACTTAATGTTTTGAAATCTTTTTTTAAACCAACCCATGAGGGCACTTAGAAACACTATACTGCCCGTTGCTTTTGATGAGTATGAATGTCCCTGCCTGCCTGCCTGCCTTCCTTACTGCTTTTTTGATACAGTCTTTCTATGTAGCTCTGGCTGTCCTGGCACTGGATATATAGACCAGGCTGGCCTTGAACTCCCAGAGATCTGCCTGCCTCTGCCTCCCAAGTGCTGGGGTAAAGGGTATGAGCTGCCACCCCTGGCTTGTGTTACTGTTTTCTGGTTCATACTGGGGTGAATCTAGGCCTCAGTAGAAACTATGCAAGTACTGTACTATGGACCCAGTGGTATAAGTTAGATTTGCTGTTATTTGTAAGTATCTTATGATTGTTGAAAATGAGTTTTTTGCATGATGTATGTTATACATACATAAGATTGCAGGTCTAGATTGTTGTTGCTCCCTACTTCTCATGTAGTTGTTGTTATTTTTAGTATTGTTTATATGTGGTAACAGTTCTGTTGAAAAGAGAGTGTTTTATTTTGTACATTTTTTTGCTTTAGGAAAAATAAGCTTAAATATCCAGGAAATTTAGGAATGGAATACTAAGTATGAAGAGGTCTGTCTTTTAATTTTCAGACGCTTATAGAAATTTCAGAAGTTTTTCTTTTGTTTGTTTGTTATAACAGGTCTCACCGTAGCCCTGGCTGGGCTGGAATATATATATATATATATATATGGCCTCAAACTCAGAGAGATCACCTGCCTCTGTTTCTGAATGCTGGGGAATTACTGTTGTTCTTGCTTTAAGTGGGCAAGACCATTCTTATCTTTGTGCTGTGGTAAACATGTACAGTCATAGGCTGTTTTGTAAATCCAGTGCACACTGTCCATGAACTCTCTGAGTTAGGAAATTTCATAGTCAGTAGTTTGATACTTTGCTCAGAAGTGTTGCTGTCAGAAAGATTTCCTGTGCATAGCCTGTGCTCTTTGGTGTTAGTTATATTGCACATTTTCTGAATGATTATTTTCATCAGTTTTTTTTCATCTAAGATTACCCTGATGATCAAATTTGTGTATCTAGATGCTTATATGATTTTAAGATGGTACTCTTTCTATTGTGAATACACACACTACTTGTGCTTGATATTTTTGAGACCTACATTTGTGTACTTCTCTTTCACTTCAGACTTCTTTTTTTTTTTTTTTGAGACCAAGCTGGCCTAGAAATCAAAGAGATGCACATACCTCTGCCTTTCTAGTACTGGGGCTAAAGGTGTATACCACCGCATCAGTCCACAGACCTAATAAAGTAGATATGACTAGTGTCTTTGTGTGGGTGCTTAATCTTTGTTTTCCATTTTCTTATCTTTTACTAGAATTTTGATGCACTATTTCATATCTCAGAGTTGTAGATTCCTGATCTAGACAAATTATATCTGCCTAAAATCTTATCCGTCCGTCCGTCCATCCATCCATCCATCCATCCATCCATCCATCCATCCATCCATCCATCCTCTGTTCATGCACATAACATGTAAGGGAGGGAGAGCTTGTAGAGGTCAGAAGACAACTTGCTGGAATCAGTTCCCTTCTTCCATGTGGGTTCCAGGAATGAAACTCAGGACAATCAGGCTTGATATCAAGCCTCTGTACCTGCTGAGCCCTCTTTCTGGCCCTAAGGTAAATTATTTCTTAAAAAGCCGGGGTTGTTTCTCATTTCCTATCTATCTGCCACTATTGTATTTTCTCAGTTTCATCCCTAAAGAACAAGTCAGTGTGTTCTCATTCAGACATGGCTCATTAGATTTCCAAACAGTCCCTGCAGTGTTCATGGAGTTTGCACGTACTGGGTCACAGCTTTGGTCCCTCCGAATGTAATGCAGCTTGCTTGTTTTGTGTGTGTGTTTTATTTTAGGAATTGGATGGCACAAGTGACTGAGAGGATCTGGAGAGTTTCTGGAGCCTGGGAAAGGTAGAAACTCAACCATGATTTCTTTCTCAACTCAACAGCATTCCTTTCCTTGAAGTCTTCATTTTTACTTCGGTCTCAGGTAACTTATTTCTCATAATCTTGAAAAAAAGGGCATTCTAGTTACTTATTTTTTT
>CABHPQ010175903.1:0-16416 GCA_902168405.1 Peromyscus aztecus | reverse complement strand
CTAACATTACATTTCCCAGAATGTCTAGAGAAACTTTTTATACCTGAAGAAACTTAGACTATTAATCTAATTGTATCTACCATATATTTTTTGAAATATTGATAGAAATGTAAGTGATGGTTAATGTTGTCAACTTGTTAGAATCTAGAATTATCTAGAAGCTAAGACTCTAGGCTTACCAGTAAGGGATCATCTAGATTAAGGTTAACCTCTGAGAATGTCTGTGGGGATTAATTGATGTGGGGAGAGTCATCGAAATTGTAGATGGGACCATGCCATGAATGGGAATCAATCCCATACTGTGTAAAACTCGGCAAGTGAGCTGAGCGCTAGCTAGTGTGCTTCCTTTGTTGTCACTGTGTGACAGTGGATGAAGGGGGGCTTAGCGTAGTCCATCTTAGTCAACCGCCTGCTGCCTCTACATCCCCACTGTGAACTGTGAGCCAGAATGAGCCCTTTTTCTCTTGAGTTGCTTTTGTCTGAGTATTTTATCACAACAAAAGGAAAAGAAACTAAGAGAACATAGTGCTTTAAACGTGTGCATACTGTGTGTTTACCTGTAGTAAAATAAGCAGTCTGGTGTAGCATATATTAGCATATAGAATTGGCTGCTGGGGAGCTGCAGAGATGGCTCAGCGGTTAAGAGCACTAGCTGCTCTTCCAGAGGACCTGAGTTCATTCTCAGGCATACATGCAAGGAGAGCACTCATTTACAAAAATAAATCTAGAGAGAGAGAGAGAGAGAGAGAGAGAGAATGAATGAGAATGAATTGGCTACTGTGATAGGTTTATAATCGTAGAAATATAGTTTCATCTACCTGAAAGCTTATTGTAAACTATGGTTGTATGGAGGGTCCACAGTTGTGATGCTCCAGGGTACTTTTGCTTGGCATTGCTGTGCTTTCTTTGGGGAGTGGGGTAGGGTAAGGTTGTTGAGGATTTTTGAGCCTAGAGTATTGTTCATTCTAAGTGCATTATACTCTGTCAGTGAGTTATATCCTCAGCCTTTGCTATTCTGAATATTTAAAAAAAATTTTAAGATTTTTTTTAACTGTGTATGAGCATTTTGCCAGCTTGTGGGTAGATGCACCATGCATGAAGTGTCTATAGAAGCCAGAAGAGGGCAGTGGTTCCCTTGAAACGAGCTACAAGTGGTTGTCGGCCTACATGTGGCTGCTGGGAATCCAGCCCAGGTTTTTGTAATAGCAGCAAGTGCTCTTACCCCCTGGAGCATCTCTCCAGTCCCTATTAATAATATTTAGATTCCACCCATTGAGTGTGGTTACTATAATGCCTGCCAGTGCAGAGAAGAAAACTGAGGAACACTTTGCAATTTATTATTTTATGTATATGGATGTTTTACCAGCATGCATAGCTGTAATCCATGTGCTTGCCTGGTGCCTGCAGAAAGTGTCAGATCTCCTGGAACTGGAGTTACAGATGGTTGGGAGCCGATGTGTGGATGCTAAGAATTGAAACCAGGTTCTCTGAAAGATCAGTCAGTGCTTTTAACTGCTAAACCATCTCCAGCTCCCTTTTGCTTTGCTTTTAAAGGGATTGTAGGTATCTCTTCCACTATATCCCACTTGCTTTACCTTTGTTATTTGACCACCACTTGCAAGGGAGGCTGGGCAGTAAGTTTTATCTTGGCAGCTGTGGCCCATAAAATTCACAGTTTTCTTTTGTTGTTATTTATTGTTATGAGTGCTTTGCCTTTGTGTATATATGTGCACCATGTGCATGTCTGCTGCCTGTAGAGCTCAGAAGATGGAGTCAGATTCCCTGGAACTAGAGTTACAGATGGTTGTGAGCCACTGTGTGGGTGCTGAGAATCAAACCCAGGTCCTCCATAAGGGAAGCTGTGTTTTGGTTTTTGAGACAAGGTTTCTCCCTGGTTGTCCTGGAACTCACTCTGTGGACCAAACTGGTCTCAAACTCACAGAGATCCACCTCCCTCTGCCTCCCCAGCGCTGGGATTAAAGGCGTGTGCCACCACCGCCTATGTTCTTAACTACCGATCGTCTCTCTAGCCCCATCATGTAGCTTATTCTTATTATTAGGTAGAAGACAATAGATTTTGGGTGTGGGTTTGGGCAGCCAGCTGTCTGTCACAATAGAGTTTGTGTCAGATTTAATTTTATTAAAAGCAGTAATAAAATTATATTGATTTTAAATAGTTAATGCCTTTTCTGTTCTTTGATAAACCCTGGTCAGTAATCTAGTACATTAAATAAAGTATTAGGTATTAAACATATCTTCATTGTACCTGGGGATGTTTAAAGAAGTATTTCTCACATCTGTGTTACATAGAATGATGGAATTCAGTTTTCTAATGGAATCAGTAGTTTGAGTTTGTGCTGGCAAATGTAATGGATGCTGTATATAACTAGGGCTCAGGGTGCTTGCCTGGTATGCCCCCCCCCCACCTCCTTGATACAGATAAATTATACCTCTTTCTTAAGCAGTTTGAGTTGGCAAAAATGTAATGTTTTAATTTCTCTGTGCCGCTGTTTTCTGGTTGTGTTGTTTTAGAAGACATTTTGATAAATATTTGGAATATATTATGTGCTTAGATCCTAAGTTTTCCTATTATGTGGGAATGTCTACTAACTTTTCCTTAAATATTTATGGATTATTTTTCTATGGTTAAAAGTAGTCAGTTTTTGCTGGGCAGTGGTGGTGCACGCCTTTAATCCGAGCACTCGGGAGGCAGAGCCAGGCGGATCTCAGTGATTTCGAGGCCAGCCTGGTCTACAGAGCAAGATCTAGGATAGGCACCAAAACTACACGGAGAAATCCTGTCTCAAAAAAAAAAAAAGTCAGTTTTATCTAAGTTGTTATTTACAAAATAGAGACCCTTATCGTGAAAAATCTAATTAATAATTTTATTAATAGCTGTTAAAATTATGTTTTTTTCTTCAGTGTCTTCTGCTGCTGCTGGCACTGATCAGAAAGACCATTTTGTCTTGTTGCCATTATGAGCATAACAGCTTATAGGCTGTTTTGAAATATTAACACTTAAAAATGTAGTTTTCAAGACTTTATAATATGCAAAATGGTATTTATACAAAGATGTATCTGAGAGCTGGGCACAGTGTCATGCCTGTAATTCCAGTACTTGGAAGGCTGAGGCAGGAGGATTGCTATGAGTTCAGGACCAAACTGGGTTGCAGAGTAAAGACTGTTTCAAAAAACCAAAATAAAAAGCAAAAACAAAGTCATATTTGAGATGTATCTGAATATAGACTATGACTAGACAAGAAATATTTTGCTTTTTCAATGAAAAACAAGCAATTTTGAGTAGATCAAAACTGTATTTTTGAAGGGTGTGAGAGTATAGCAAACTTGTTAGGAATGAAGTGGAAACTTGCCAAGGTTCATTCTGGTATTGATAGAGGTTTCTTCATTTCATGAAATGTGATATCATGAGGCTTATATGTTATGTACATACACACACAGACACGCACGCTGCACACACCCACACACGTTTTGTTGTTTTGGGAGTCAGGGTCTTGCTCTGTTCACTAGGCTGGCAGTAAACTTGCGGTGGCCCTCTTGCACACACACACACACACACACACACACACACACACGCACGCACGCACGCACGCACGCACGCCCGCCCGCCGCGCACACCCACACGCATGCGTTTGTTGTTTTGGGAGACAGGGTCTTGCTCTGTTCACCAGGCTGGCAGTAAACTTGCGGTGGCCCTCTTGCCTCTGCATCCCGTGTGCTCCAGTGTACCTGCAGCCCCACAACCAGCCAGCTGCTTGATACTTGTATTTCTCCAGTTATGTTTATACTGAGATTTCTCTCTGGTTTGTAAACAGAGTAGAACTATGAATACCCAGATTAATGTAACTGAATTCTCCCAAAAAAACAAGGATTTGGTCAATATGTTTTGGTTCAGAAGTCATTTGTGAGGTCTGCGGATATAGCTCAGTGGTGAATGCTTACCTCGCATGCACACACCTCTGTGTTCTATCCCTAGCACCTTGGTGGTTGGCCAGAGAAATAATTGATTTTCAGAATAAATACCTTTGAGTGTCTGCCTAAAGAGAAATTTCTTTTTAGATCTAGTGGGTTCTGGTATAAGGGTGACACATTGTTGACCCTTGGAGAATAATATTTTTAAGTTGAAAATTATTCTTTTCATAGAAAATAAAATGATATTTAGGTTCCTAAGCTTGCCCACCATATTCTGTTTTGATTCATAATGTACATTTGAAGTTCCATATTTATCAGTGACAGAGAATAGGAAATAATGTTCCTACCAAGCTCAGTAAATAAACAGAAAGGCAGGATCTTGAAATGAGAAATTTTTTTTTTTTTTTTTTTTAAATGCTTGAATTCAGGTTATATAAATAGTTTGTGGCTGGTGGAGACAGGGACGATGTCCTTGCTTCCTCCAGCTAGGTCTCGTTGCTTTAAACTTAAAGAATCTCTCCAAGCACCACCCCCATTGAGGTATCAACCTTTTTAATAAATAAGCCTCTTGGGGTAGGGGGAGCAATTCATAGTCAGACCAAATATTAGGTCAGTTTCCGGGCAATGGTGGTGCACGCCTTTAATCCCAGTACTCAGAGACAGAGGCAAGTGGATCTCTGTGAGTTCGAGACCAGCCTTGTCTACAGAGTGAGTTCCAGGACAGCAAGGGCTACACAGAGAAACCCTGTCTCGGGTTGGGATGGGGGAGGGGCGCTACACACAGTTTTTCTTTTGATAAACGTTTCCAAAGCTTACTTTAAAGTCTGAGCCGTGATCATTGATACCAAAGTATTTTCTGATATTGCTGGAAAACTGTGTCCAACACAATTTGTAGTTATCCAATTTAAGTCTAAATATTTGACTTAATTTAGGATTGTAGGAGTAAGAGTGGGTGAGTCTTTTCACCGTGGCATCTAATTGTTTTCAGGAAGACTTTTGAAGAGGCCGGATCTGTTTTCTCCTTGGACTATTTCTCCTGATTTGTAGTTTACTCGCTTCTTTGAGGCATGCTATTTTCCTGTTCTAAGACCCTTACTGAAGTACTCTGCTTCCTCCACCCCAAGTACCCTTTGTCTCTGAAGTGTGTCCTTAATTCTCATGTTTCAGCTTGATGTTCTGTTTCATTAGTTTGTTTGTTTGCCCCCCTCCCGAAATGATGCAAGTACAGGAACGTAATTTTCAATTGCTGATCAAAACTGGCAGCTAAGATCCTCTACTACAGAGAAACATTGGGCTAGAGTAGCAATATCAGCTGGATACGTTTCTGTTGTTAAAACTCAAAAACAAAAACTGATTTCCCCTAAACCACTTACTTTAAGTTGGTCTTTTTTACATCTTCCATATTTTCTAAAACCCCCAAGTTGTATTGTTTTGAACAGTGGTGTAATGTGACAGCAGTAGATGTAATAAAGGTCTCTCGTTTGTGTGTGAGTTCCTGTGAGGGGGAGCTTTCCACATTAAGAGAACAGTAAGTAGTTTAGAAATAAAGCACATTTGCAAGGATTTCCAAAGAATTGGCCAGAATGGTCCACTTTTGGCCCGTTACACAGTTACTTAGTTGTCTGATAGCTTCTTCTCTAAGAAATGTGTACAGCAGAGTGTGAAGACACAAGCTGGAAAGGATTGGCCTCTAAGAGGTTGTTTGCTCTGTGAAGATTTTGAAAAGTAAAATCAAATGTTGCTCTTTGTCATCACATGTCCTCCAGCCTGATGACATCCGGTACTGGGGAAGGCAAGACATTTTATATTTCATGACACCATGATTAAGATGTTGAAATCTGAAGTTTCTTGAACTGAAGCTATAAATGCTTCCTCTAGTCTATTTTGTGTAAGGTTCATTTTCAGGAATGAAATACATTAGGATTATGCCTTAATTTCAAAGTGAAAACTCATTTTACTTTTCTAGCCTCTGGAAGTCAGAGTATAACTATATAAATTAGATGAGTAAAACTTTTCTATTTGAGGGTGTACCTTTTGTAGTTTGAATTAAAAATCTACCAAGTGAGACATGTAAACTAATTTGTCATACTTTGTTGCCAAACTTGGTCTTTCTAGGCAGTTATACTTAAGCATGAACATTGACGACAGACTGGAAGGATTGTTTCTTAAATGTGGCGGCATAGACGAAATGCAGTCTTCCAGGGCAACGGTTGGAATGGGTGGAGTGTCCGGCCAGTCCGCCGTGTCTGGAGAACTGCAGGAGTCAGTACTTCAAGATCGAAGTTTGCCTCACCAGGAGATCCTTGCTGCAGATGAAGTGCTACAGGAGAGTGAAATGAGGCAACAGGACATGATATCGCACGATGAACTCATGGTCCATGAGGAGACAGTGAAAAATGATGAGGAGCAGATGGAAACCCACGAGCGCCTTCCTCAAGGGCTTCAGTATGCACTTAACGTCCCTGTGAGTACTAACTGTCTAAGACATTGACTAAACTAGAAGGGTTGATACAGAGTCACCAAAGAAATCACAAAGTTTAAAGACTAATCGTTTTTTTAGGAGACCATCTAAGCTGTGGACAGCTATCAGATTTGAAAGGCAGAGTTTTGTGTGTCATTATTTTAGAAACCTATCTTCTCCAACATTTAATTTTTTTGGTCACGGTTATGTGTCCTGGATTTTAAGTACTTGCTTTTGAAAGACGTTGAGTTTATTAGCATTTGGGTTTTTGTTGTTTGTTTTGGTTTTTCAAGACTGGGTTTCTCTGTGTAGATCAGGCTGACCTTGAACTCACAGATCTGTGCCTGACTCTGCGTTGGGATTAGAAGGGTGCACCACCACCAGGCCTCCACCACAGGAATCCACCATGCTGCATCTGTGTTCTTAAAGAGCATAGAGTCTGAACCTTAACGTGTTTAGAGAAAGGTCGCACTCTGGGGTGTTTGTGCATCTTATTCCTGCCCTTTCCTTGTGTGCTATTACGATTGACCCCAGGCCTTCATGGACACTAAGAACAACGTACTGCCGCTCGCTTTCATTTTCAAGACGCCTCGTCTTGGCTTTGCACACTGAATTCTGTCTTTGGAAACTGACCGTGTCAGCCCTTTACTCTTCCCTGTCCTAGACATTAGGGCTTGGCACTGAAGGTGTTCTCTTTGGCCTTTTGTTTTTGGTTGATATTTGTTTGTTTGCTTGTTTGTGGCAAACTGTCACTATATAGCCTAGGATGGCCTGGAATTTGCTGTGTGGACCAGGCCAGCCTTAAATTTTCTGACATCTTCCTGCCTCTGCCTCCATAGTGCTGGAATTTCACCCAGCCCCACGATAATCATTTTTAGGCATCTGTCTTTCGTGTCTTCTTCCACCTTTATATTTATTTATATTTTGTTTGTTTTGATGAAGAGTCTTGCTGTATAGCCCAGGCTAGCCTCAAATTCATTGACAGTCCTCTTGCTTCAGCTTTGCACCACGCCCAGCTGTCTGCTTTATTTTACTCAGTGATGAGTCAAACCAGACCGTCCGTATTCTTAGTCTTAGCTCTTCCCCACTGGTGCCAGATCCTGAGGGTCTTTTCCCCTGTGTTACTAATGCTGTGCTCTTCCTTTGCTTGAGGATCATCAGATGCCCTGCCTGAATATTTACACTAGCCATAGCTCCTTGCTGTTTGTCAGCATAGATAGTGCTTCTTCATCACCAGCCTGCCACTTCTACGGACTCGAGGTTGGGCCCTGAAATGGAGACTTGTGATGGACTCTAGACAGCAGTAGTTTTGTCTGCTTTTTGCTGTATCCCAGGGGTTGAAACATGGTGTAAATAACTGGATAACCATTCACAGCTATGCGTATGTGCACCAACTTGTCCCTGCTCAGTTGCACAGGCCCCTTTATAATGGATTACATGAATTGGTGTTTGAGTGTTGGGCCAGTTGTGCATGCCTTTAATGAATCTTGTCTAATTCTTTTTCTACATTATCAGATTTTATTTGATAATACTTTATTTTTCCAACTTATGAGAAAGAGTGTTTTGTAATTTTCTTTGCCTGGATGTCATTGTTTAGTTTTGATGTTTGGTATCGCAAAGCTCAGAATGAGTTAGGAACTAGTCTCTGTTCCTGTTTGTTGGAAAAGAGGAGAGAGTTGATTCATATCCCCCTTACATGCTTGCTAAAATTCATCAGGATCTGGTGCTTTCTATTTTGGAAGACTTAGAAAATCTTTGACAAATTCTCTTTTATAGATGTGGGCCTATTCAGATCATCTATTTCTTCTATGAGTCTTGGCAGTTTCAAGAAACTGGTCAATTCCATCAACCTTTTCCAGGATTTAGACACAAAACTGTTCACAGTTTTCTTTTCTTACCCTTTTAATGCACATGGAGTTGCTTCTTCCTCTTTGATCTCAGTAGTGGTTTGTTTCTTAGCCTGGCTGTAGACGTGTGTTTCTTGTTTAGTTACCACCTTTACCATTCTTACGTTTACAGTTGAATGCTGAACTGTATTTGCAGTGTTGTATAGCAGGGTCGCTAGGTACAGCAGTGTGTTGTACTGCTCTGTGTCACCTCCCTCTAGAAGTGGCTTACTGATTTTACTGATATCTTTAAGAAACTTTCTTATTTCATTGTCTTTTCCTTCTGTTGATTTACTGGTTTTTTGTTGTTGTTGTTTGTTTTACTTTTGATTATGCGTACATCTGTGTGTGTGTGTGTGTGTCTATGCATGTGAGTGTGGGTCACTGTAGAGACCACACGAGGGCCTCTGATGCCCTGGAGCTGGAGTTACAGGTGATGACAAGTCATTTGATGTGGGTGCTGGGAACTGAACTCAGATCCTCTAGAAGAACAGCAAGTGTGGTCAACCACGGAGCCATCTCTCCTGCCCCGGATTTTCTGTTTTTAATTCACTGATTTTTTTGTTGTAATTTTTAGTGAGTGTGTGTGTGTGTGTGTGTGTGTGCGCGCGCGCACACACGCGCATGGAGGTCAGGGGACAACTTGTAGGAATTTATTCTCTCCTTTCACTCTGTGGGGCCTGGGGATTGAACTCAGGTCTTCAAACATGGCAGCCTTTCCTGGTAGAGCCCTCTCACTGGCCCTGGTCTTCCTTGGAATGGTATCAGGTTATTGATTTTTTTTGGGTTTTTCGAGACAGGGTTTCTCTGTGTAGCTTTGTGCCTTTCCTGGAAATAACTTTGTAGCCCAGGCTGGCCTTGAACTCAGAGATCTGCCTGGCTCTGCCTCCCAAGTGCTGGGATTAAAGGCGTGCGCCACCACTGCCCGGCCCAGGTTATTGATTTTAGGAGCTTCCATCCTGACTTGCATCCCTCTGAGTGCTGCTTTGCGTCACACACACACTTTGATGTTGAAGTTTATAGGTTCTCTTTCCTTCTTTCTTCATATCTTTGATTTCTTTGAACTGTGTTTTATTTAGAAGTGTATAGTTTAATTGCCAAGTATTTGATGGAGGGAGATTTTCTACTTTTTTTGTTGCTGTTATTTGATTTCTAGTTTTATGTATTGTTGAAGAGTAAATACTGTTTGATTACTGTGTTAAGGTGTCTTATGGGCAGATTGTGGTCTGCCTTTAGGTAGTTGAGAAGTACATACATTATACTGTTGGTTGTATCCAGTAGTCAATAGAGTACAGTAACTTTTATTGGTCAGGCTATAGCCTGAACCTTCAGTGTGTTTTAGTTTCGGTAGTGATCTTTCCAGATGACATACAACTTCTTACCCACTTAGTAAAATGACTTCATTGGCTCCTCATTGCCTGACAGCTAACATGCACTTCTTTCACAGGCAGTTCCTGCATCCCCCATATTTTATTCTTTTTTTTTTTTTTCCCTTCTTCTTTTGTTTTTTTGAGACAGGGCTTCTCTGTGTTGTTTTGGAGCCTGTCCTGGATCTCACTTTGTAGACCAGGCTGGCCTTGAACTCACAGGGATCGACCTGGCTCTGCCTCCCAAGTACTGGGATTAAAGGTGTGCGCCACTGCCTGGCCCATATTTCATTCTTAGGAACTCAGACTACATTAGTTCACCAGGTCCACGATGACATCTCGTTTTCTTTTGTACATGGTATATTTATGCCTGCAATATTCTTGTTGATATCTTAGCTTTTGAAAGCTTTCTATTATTTTTATTATGGCCAACTTACTTTGCATTCCTTTGCTTGTAAGATTATTGTTACTCTCCTTTAAGGCTTATTTTCTAGGTCTTGCCTTTAAATTTTATGAATTTAAAAAAATATTTTTTCACTGTTTTTGATTATGTATATGTGTCTGTCTTTTTTCAAAACAGGGTCTTTCTGTTTTGTAACTCTGGCTCTCCTGGAACTCACTCTGTAGACCAGGCAGGCCTCAACTCACAGAGATCTGCCTGCCTCCGCCTCCCGAATGCTGGGATTAAGGTGTGCGCCGCCACTATGTAAGGGCGTATGTGTGTTTCTGTATGTGGAGGCTTCCCTGGAGCTGGAGTTCCAGGCAGTTACAGTAAGCAGAGTGCTGAGAACTGAGCTCTGCTTCTTGGCAAGATCAGCACATATTCTTAATCCCTGAGCCATCTTTCCAGTCCCAGATTTTGTGTTCTAAAAACCTGGGCTATAGGAGGCAACCCGGGTTTTTGAGTGAAGATGCATTTTGTTTTTAATTGAGGAAAGATTTAAATGGGAAAGCTTCTCTCTAGTTCAGAGTTCAGACAGCTGCACACATGTAATCCAAAACCCATCAAGAGATAACATTTTCATTATTCCAGAAGGTTGCTTTGTAATTCTTCCCATTCCCATAATTGTTAGGATTTTTCCATTAGAGTTTATTGTTGTCTCTCTTGGAAGTTTCATGTCGTGGAATTATATGTAGCTCTCATGTCTGGCTGCTTTGGTGAAACATGTTATTAGTTTATATCCGTGTTGACTGAGTGTTAATACTTCATTCTTTTTCCTTGTTGATTAATGTTTTATTGCTTCAGTATCTGAACATTCATGGTCTTTCTCTTCCTTGTGTGTGCTTTCTTATTTTAATAAAGCTGTTATTAAATGTATTTATTGTACTTCTCTTTTTCTGCATCTTTGTATGTCTTCTCTTGAGTATTCTTCGTTTGACTGACTTAGTGTCTATCTTTAAGTCAGAATCAGTTTTCGACTTTATCCTCCCTGGAAAACTTGAGATCGGGGGAGTAATCCCTCTAGTTTGGTTCTTTGCAAGACTGTTAGGACAGCTTATGCCCCTGTATTCCATATGCAGACTCAGTGTTAGTTTAGAGCCAGCTGGGTTTTTATTGGGATCACGTTGATTCTAGGTATTGGTTTGATTATAATCACCATTTAAACAGTAGTGGCTTCTAATTTGTCAGATGGTATACCTCTGCAGGTTTTTAGGTTTTCTTTAATTTACCCCAGCATTGTCTGTAGTTTTCAGTGTTGTGTAATTAAACACATTTTGTTTGGATGCTGTAGCAAATAATATTGTTTAAAGTATTGATTTTTAGTTGATTACAAGGATAAAGAAGTGCAGTTGCTTTTCCTGTTGACTCTGTGTTCTGTAACACTATTAGGGTTGCCTGTCAGCTCAGAGTCGCACTGTCTATCACACTGGTTTGCCAACCTGCACACTTGCCTGAGCTTCCTTTCTTGTAGAGAACCTTGTTATCCTGCCTGGATGCTGACATCTGGAAAAACATCTTTTAAGAAATGTATTTGCTTGCTGGCAATTGTATCTGGACCTCAAGCCTGCCAGGCAAACACTACCCTTGACCTATACACCCTGAGCCCTGCTTTGGCATCTTGCATTGGGTGAGCTTCCCATGCAGTACCCCTAGGTAACAGCTTGGGGACTGAGAAGCTCTTGGGTAGGTGATAGGAAAGAGCAGAAAGGGGAAGAGACAAGAGATAAACATTTGTAATCAATCCCTACCCCACTCATAACCCTCTGCCCACCTCAAATCTGGTGTCCACTCTGTAATTTGGTCATTTTGAGGATGTTTTATTAATGAAAGCAACAATATGTGACCTTTTGAGACTGACTTTTTCACTTGACATATAAATAAATCAGAGCTGTCCTCTGTAATCCATTCTTCTTATTAGGTCACAGGTCAGCATTCTCTTATTGAAAGGATGTTGTGGTTTTTTCCAAGTTTTATCTAGTACAAATAAAGCTGTTGTGGACATAAGTACATGGGTGAATACAGGTGTTGATATCTGCGGAATGACTGTCCTTCTATGTTCATAGCCCATCACTTACATATGATCACTCTTAATATTTTGTTCTGTCTGTTCATGTGTTTTTCATAGGCTATCACTTACAGGATTGTGAGGGTTTTCCCTCCTTATTAGCACATTGAAACTTTTCTCAACTCTATTCTTTTAAAATGTCTGCTTGAGGCTGGGGAGAGGGCTCAGAGGTTAAGAATGCTGGTTGCTCTTTCTGAGGTCCTGAGTTCAATTCCCAGCAACCACATGGTGGCTCACAACCATCTGTAATGAGATCTGGTGCTCTCTTCTGGCCTGCAGGCATATATGCAGGCAGAACACTGTATATATAATAAATAAAACTTTAAAAAAAAAAAGTCTGCTTGATCTACCATTTGTTGTATGTTTACCCAAACTGAGTCATCACTTCACTAAAATAATGATAAGTGAAACTTAAAAATTGGTCATGCCATTTAACAGATGGTCAGAATTTGGGATTTTATGTAACATTGTTTTATAGTGGGACGTAAATAGACATGAGGAATTTTTTCCCTTCTTAGTCTTATATTGCTGTTGGTTGCAAGGGGTAGGGCTTAGAATTTAAGTATTCGTTGTTTTTCATTGAAAAAGGAGTTTCACCTAGAACAGTGTGATCCTGTTTCTCAATGTGTATAGACTTAGAGTAACAGGCTGCTCTCAACATTCTTTTTGGAGTGTTTTTAAGAAATGACATTGAGTGTGATTTTCTTCTTTCGTTTGCTCACCCACTTGGAAATCACAAAGAGCCCCTTTTCATATTACCTTTGGTAATTATTAGTTTAGAATTAATAGTTGGGTTTTCTCAAATTCTTAACGACTTTAGGTTCTGTACCCTTAGTAAATTGAGTGTCTGTTGAAAGTTCTGTTTGTGGCAACTTCATTCTCAAGATTTATTTTGATTTTCTACTCTGAATCAGTAAAGACCAGCTTTTTAGTGTGTGGTCCACTCATTGGACATTTGGTCTTTGATATGCTACATTTATACCGGAAACTTCCTGACTCTCATTGGACAGACACTTCAGATGCTTGTCAGCTCTCTGGTGTCTGTTGGGCAGTGTCCATGCAGGCTGCTCATCACTGCTGCCTGTCTCACTAGACAACCCAAACCGAGGTCATTGGAGAAAAGGAAGAAAGCTCTCGCTTACTTTCTTATTCTTCCTAAGTTCATCAGGAGGGTTTGAGAGCATATCAACGTCTTTGATCTTTCTTTTTCCACTTGGATGACAAGTGTGTTAACTGGAAAGGTTTGTGTCTGTGTGCACAAACTGGAACAAATTCTAACACACAAGAGTTGTCTTCTCATAAATTGTTGAGTTGTATCACTTGATAAATTGGGAGCTATCTAAAAATTCATGTTCTTGTCCCAGATCATTATACAGAAAATATTTCAGGTATATATAACTCCTGAAAGATTTACTTCAGTAATTATGTGACATTCTCTTAAACATCTTTTAAAACTTACGTGTGAAGGTCTGAAGACAGCTTTCAGGAGTCAGTTCTTACCTCCCACCGTGTGGGTCCCAAGATCAAGCTCCGGTCATCAGGCTTAGAGATGGGTGCTTGTGCCTGCTGCTGCTTCTCTGTGGCTGTGTGTAACAGTTTCAGTCATGGGTTTCTGTGCTGTAAAGCAGCATGATAGAATTGTAGCTAGACTTCAATGTGTTTGTTTCTTTGAATAAGTTTTTAATAGGCTTGGAAACTCAAAATATATTTCGCCATTGGAGTGAGACTTCTGTTTTGCTTTGGAGTTTTAAATTTCTCTGAAATCCTATCATTAAGGAAGATGGCATAGACAATTATAATTATAATGTATACCTTTTTCAAAGTCATTTGTACGTTATAGTCTGTTCTTAATTACTATTGCATGTCTTTTTCAGATTCATTTGAGAGACTCGGTAGTAATGTATTACATTTGTGGGCTATTGATTCTTAGCTTTTGTTAGGGCTAAGTTTCCAGAGGATATGCATTTTTAATATTGAAATACTTCTTACTTCAGCATAGTCTGTATTTAATTTGTAGAGGCAGTTGAATTAGACTCGTGTTGGATAGAATAGGTAATAACAGATTTGTCAGCTCCAGGCTTTCATTTTTCACTTCTGTACGAAAAGCCCTTAGAAGACTTCCTTCACAGGAGTCAGTTTCTGAACAGAGAAAACATGACTGAATGAACCGTCATAGTCTTTGATGAGAATTATGGTATTGCTCACAATTACTGATGTCAGTTCTTTTTATTAACTTATGTATGTATTGAGACTAGGTTATACTGTGTAGCCTTAACTGGCCCAGAACTCACTAAAGTCCCGGGCTGGCCTCAAACTTACAGACATGCCCATCTCAGTTTGTAAGTGGATGAATTACAGTAACACTTTCACAGGTTGAGTTACTTTATCCATAAGAAATATTTTAAATGTTGCCTTTTCTTTTGGATTTTGGAATATTTACATATGAATAATAAGATTTTGGTGATAAGACCCAGGTTAAAACAGGACAGTCATTTTTGTTTCATATACACTTTATTACACAGAGCCTGGAGATAATTTTATGCAAAATTTTTAGTGTATTTTGAGTGCAGCCCTATATATGAAGCCAAGATCGCAAGGTTCCACTGGGGACATCAAGTCAGCACCCATGATGGAGATTTTGGAATTTGGAATATTTTGAGTTTTGGATTAGGAATGCTTGATTTGTAGTTGTTTATTTTAGTGAGCAAACCCAACATACTCTGCTTTTCACTATTTTCCTCTGATCATAAAAGAATCTGACCCAACTCACCATCCTTTTACCCCTGTAGGTGGATACTAATTATTAACAGATTTCTCTCTAGATGACTTTATGAGAATTTGCAAGTTGGATTTCGTTTAGGTCAGGGCTAAAGGCTCAGCTTAGCTGGGTCAGAGGTGTCTGTTGTGCATGTATTCTATTATAAAATGACCATGTAGTTATTACAAACGTTAAACTACTGTGACAAGAATAACAGCACACAGAAAAAGCAAAAGTTCTTTAGACTTTTTTGTAACTCAGTTATAGCATGCTTACCTAGGATGTGTAAGGTCCTGGCCAGGGTTCAATCTCGAGAAACACAAACGCAAGTGTGTACCAGGGTTCAGTCTCCAGAAACACACATGCTTGTGTGTGTGCGCCTGCGTGCGTGCATGCCTGCATGCCTGCATGCCTGCCTGGATGAATGAATGGCTGGGGATTCCTTGTTTCTATCTTTGCCTATTCTGATCCCAAAGAGATTACAAATACTGATATCCTAGAAAAATTTTAATTTGTAGACAAATATTGGTATATTTATTTCTATATAGTATGCTTTAAAGATACTATATATATTGTGAGAATTCCATCACATCACATTTGAAATGGTGCTTATTTAATGATACTTTGTATAGATTTTCATGCCATTGCATATAAAACTGCCTTGCTTATTTTTAATTGCCAGTTAAATGGTATGTTTTTTTTTTACTTAACATTTAAGTTATTGCTAGGTCTGTTTGAGTGAAATAATGATAAAAGGAATGCTTGTGCATGTATCTATACACACATATTTAGATTCTTTTGTATATGCATGTACAGAAGATTTAGACTCTTTCTGTCCATGTGTTTATTAGATCAGAACATTATAAAGAAAATTGGATAAATTGTTATGTTCATAAATTTAAGTTACATAAATTTAGTCAAAAGCATCTCCCATGTACCTAGATTAAGGCATAGAACATCACTAGTGACCCTGAGACATGCCATCCTCCCCTTCTTATTACCATACCCTTAGGCTTTTATCATGGTCTGTTAGCTTGCTTGAATTTGAATTTGATATAAATATAACCATATATTTACATACACGTATATATTGTGTATTGTGGTTTTGTTTATTGCTTATGAAATACAGCCATCGCATGCCTTTAGTAAGTTATTCTCATTCCTGAATTTTTGTTCATCCTAGTATTGTAGACAGACTGTTTCTAGAGTGGGCTGTAAGTATACTCAGTGTAGATTGTTTGGCCAGCCAGTGCAGGGGGCTAGTTTCAGTCCCCAGCACATCTTCCTTCCTCCCCTACACCTCCTCCCCAAAAGGCCTGTTTCTAGATACTGACCGTTCTGAGGGGCGGGCGCTGCTTTGAGTTTTCGTGCATATTTACTCATTGCTTCTGGTTGTTTCCTGTAGTTGGCAATGTCCTGCTTACTTTTTTGATTGGTTCAGCAATTTATAAAAACTGCTCCATATTCTTGGTATCTGGTCTTGTCATGTACTAGATTTTAATTGTAG
>CABHPQ010175902.1:71428-85961 GCA_902168405.1 Peromyscus aztecus | reverse complement strand
GTGCCTTCTTACACAGGTACACAGACACACATGTGCATACTCAATACACACAGGCACACACAAACACAGCTACACATGTGCATAGAAGCAAGATAGGGCATTTAATCTGTGGTGTGGCATAGAACAGAGCATAAATGAGGTGGGGGCCTCACACAGCTTTATCAGGCCTGACTCCAAACCTCTTTTGTGGAAAGAGGGAACAGATCAGATCTGAGAACAGGCAAATTTAGATTTGGGGGACATTCTAAGGGACCAATTGCTGGGTGGCTGTGGAGCAGCAGCCTAGATATTGAGAGCCAGTATAGAATGCAGAAAGCAAGCCAAGCCGGGGTACAGGAGGAAGAGATAACTCACTTCTCAAGAGTGTGGGGGCAAACTTGGGGTCATTATATGAATATTTTATGGAGAGGAGCCAGATGCTGTTCTTTGAGTTGGAAGCTAGGAGAGCCATGTGGATGTGTGAGGATCAGTTTCAGGTGGGAATGGGGCCTGGGCATGGGAAGGGTGGGTCTTCTAGAACCTTGTTATCCTTCTGGCTCTGAGTTCTCAGGTGTCACTTCCTACTCTGTTAACATTCTCTCTCCTGACTAGGTGTCCTGAGAATGAGTGAAAGCACAGGCAGGTGGCTAATTATAGGAATTAGCACCATGTATTCATGAGGTCCAAACAAAACAGTGCAACCAGCCTACAGCATGGATGGGGGCTTTGTGCAGATGGGGTGTCACCCAGTGCAGGACATAAATGTTGCAGGGAAGCCAGGAGCACAGAGGCACCATAGTGACCTTGTCCTTTCTGGTGCAAGCAGATGAATGGCCTCTCCTGATTTCTGCCCCTGCTGACAAGGTGAGAGCCTTGGGATGACTAAGGATGGGATCTGGGTGTCCATGGTCATGAACCTAGACTGGATGTTAGACTCAGGTCTGCTGATGGAATCTCCTGGTGGACATCAATGGGGTGCCCTGTGTTATACCCTAAGCTCTGCCTTCCTGAATACCATTTTCATGCTATCTGTAGGATGAGGGCCTTCACAGGCTGAGGGATGTGTTGAAGACATGGATGCCACTATTCTGCCACACTGGGACCTGTTGCCCCCTGCTGTTAGATTGTGGGTTCCCAAGAAGTTCCACAAAAATGAGTGTTTTCAGAATTTCTATTTTGCAATGGAAGGAAGATTTTATATATGTTATATATAATTGCATGCAGGATGATGTGCACAATGTAGTGCTACTGTTTGCAGAGTACTAAGCAATGCTGGGAGGGGTAGCGTGGAAGGGATGGACTTCCAAGAATCCTTTTTAAAAATTTCCTAGAGGTAAAAGGAGAAGTGGATGTATGCCCCCATCCCTAAACTCAGAAGCAATCTCCAGTTGATAAAGGCTTGCATACATAAATTCAGTTTTCTTTAAGGGAGACTCACTGGGGAAATAGACTTTTCTTGAGCATTGACTGGATGCACAGCAGTAGATGCCCAGTAGAAAACAGACTCAAGAGCATTTTGGAGGTCCTTGTTTCAGAATGTATTGTCAGGATATCTTTCCTTTCTTTTTCTTTCTTTTAAATTTCATATCTTTTATTTTATTTTAATTTTATTTACATATTTTTTCTTTTCTCTTTTCACTCTTCAGGTCCTTTGTGCATATATTTTAGCTTCCAGTTTAGCATTTTTATGGAATTCCTATGTGTGCAAATGAGTGGATCTCTGTTTCTTGTGTCTTCTCTTTTGCTCTTTGTTTGTTTTGTCCTATTCCAATGTATTAGCTTTTTAAAATCTTATTTACTAAAAATTATGATGCATTTTATGAAAGTCATGAGGCTCTGGAGATGATCAGCCATGCTTCCAGGTCCCATCACTGGTGGGTAAAGGTATCTGGTTGTAGCTCCCTTTATCTTTGATGCCTTCCTGTTGGAATCTATGCTGAGCTGGAGGAGAACAGTTTCTGTGGGTGAGTCTGGTGTTTAAACACCTTGGCACCTACTAGTGACAACTCACCTCATTGAGCTTTCCATCCTGGCCTCACAGTCTCACTCTTCTCCCACTCAAGGAGCTGGGCAGCTGCTGCTCATGCTCTTGACCTCATAGAACTGGAAGCTCAGCTCTATTCTCTGTCCTCTCCATAGGACATCCATGGTATATATCCTCATGGTCACCTCACAAAGAGGCAAGGATCAGCCATCCCAGGTCTTCAATTGGCCCTGAGGCCCTAGGCAGGGAAGACACACAGGTCCAGGGAATAAGGATGTTAGGAGCTAGGACAATTGGCAGCAGGTCCCTTTAGGTGACTTGAGGGTCACATGTTCAATGTCCCTGAGGCTGTTGTGTCACTGTATTGACAGGGACAGCAAGCACTAATTAGGGATAAGATGTGGAAGAACACTGATGAACATTAGCAAATCAGCCATGACTGGGAAGCAGGGAGGGATTGGAACCTGGAGACAGGTCACACCCCAGCAGGGTGACTGTGGTCATCTATGGTCCAATACATAGCGACTGCATGACAGTGCCCTCTACCCATGATTGGTCATCTCTGAGCTCTGTCTACTTGGCCATCTTCTTGTTCCTCTGGGTGATTTTTCTCAGCTCCTTATGTGGATCCTATTCAAGGAGCCTGGTCAGAACCTGTCCCAGGAAATTTGGCTCTTGCGAGATTCCTGCCAAGCCTGTGTGACTTTACATGCCTATGGCACAGAGGTGGCTTCTAACCCTGCACTTTCTCAGGACCCTGAAGTCTGCACTGAGTCCCTACCCAATACCCCTCCTGCCTCTGCTTCTACATCTGTCCAGCCTGGAATCCCTTTTCCTGAATTCCCCTGATCTGAAGCCTCACTCAGAGATAATTTCCATCTCCAGATTTTAGGAAAGTGGTACATACACTACTGGGTAGGAAATATGCCTATTCCTGAAAACATAAAGGCCAGTCCATTGCCGCCCTTCACATTTGTCAGAAACATCATTGGGCAGCTGGAGTTCAGGATGAACATCTCGTGAGTACCTGCCCCCAGGTAGCCCTCTCTGCCGCTTGACTGGATACTCTCCTCGCCCCCACCTCACACATGTTCCCTGACCTCATCCAGTCAATCCATGACCACTGGGGCATCAGGAGCATCCCAGTATAACTCTGGCTGCTTCTGGAGAAGCCAATGTGGGCTTTGTGCTCATCTGTGTAAAGGTACAGAGCCTTGGGGACCTTGAGGACTTCACTGGGTTCTATGGTCGGTGAGGACCCCAGTGGGGATCAAGGGCAGGAGCTTCTCTGGAAAATCATGTGGAAACCCTGGGTAGAGCCTGGCCTCGGGAGGAATAGCCTGTGGTGGGCAGGGTGCCAGCCTGTGCTGATCCTGGATCATGGGCTGGTCATCAGCTCTTCTGAGTCTGTATCTGCTCTTCTCTTCTTGAAGCATGCAGGTCAGGGACACAGTGCCCATGTCAAGATGGGTGCTGTGGATACAGCTTCTCATTCACCTGTCAGGAGGATGGGCACTGTTCCCCTCACTGTTGGAGTGCATGGAGTGGAGCAGGGAAGGAGAGGACAGATGTCTGCAGAAGAACCATGTTTCCCTCTTGTGTTCCAGGAGCCCCAATGAATGTATTGTATTCAAGCAGGTCTTGGATTATAATGAAGACCGTCCTGGTTCCTACTATGCCTGTAAGTGCTCATAGATATTCTCCCTAATGGAGATTTCAGAGAGAAATCTGATGAGCACATGGCTCCTTTTCATCCTCAGGGTCAAGGCACTACTTCCAGATTTACTTATTGGAGAGAGAGGATGTCAGTGTCATCCAATACCTAGACAATTTGCAAGAATTCAACCACAATATGATGATGCTTGTGGGTATGTGCCCTGCTCTGAGTTTGTGGGAGTTGGGCATGAACTTTGGGGCACTGGGTACAGACTGCGTTACTAGTTACTGCCCCACTTGCTCTAGTTCACACTTGGCAATCTACACACACACATTCTTCATTCCTGAGATTTCTGACACTATGGGAGAAGAGTTTGGAAGCTCTTCTTGGCCTCTTGCATCCTCAGCCCTCACAAGATCCCTCCTGAGGGCTGAAGTCCATGTCCACTTCCCACCCTCTACACCCCATCCTTCTCTCTCAGTCAGCTCTTGTAGCCCTGCTAAGAGCAGGAATCTGATGCACTTTTGCTGTTGAGCATATTGGGCAGCCACTGCTGTTACTATGGTAGCAGTGGTGGGGTCCTGACACGCAGAGTGTGAAACCCAGAGCCATGTTCAGTACCCTGTTACACATTTACACATATGATGGCCCACTCTGACCAGACAGTTCTGAGGTCCTGAAGTCCACAGCATACACGCCCTATCAAAGTAAATCAGAGACAAGTAGGTGAAGGGAAGTTCTACATATAGTTCTGCCCATTATTGAGAAGGGAGAAACTCCTAATCTCTCTCTGCCTTTTTTTTCAGACAATTTAAATAGAAGAGATTAAAGAGAATCCAGGAAATAGGCAAACGTGTATTTACTGAGATAGGTTGTCAGTCACATTCTGGGGAAGGCAGCTCTCCTGGTGCAGTGCCCCACACTGACTCCAATTCACACAGGGCATCTCTGGACACTATTGGACCCAAAGAACACACAGGGCTCCAAATTCAGTGCCAGTGGAAGACGTGATCTCTGATGCCACCAGACAAGCCCCTGAGACCCACAGGTCCAAGCTGTGCCTGCTCTCACACTTCTCACCTGCACTGTCTCCTCTAGTACTGCCCCCATGATGCTGCTTAGCATGGGTGACACTGTGTGGCTTCCCTTGCCTTAATCCAACATTCCCCCTCAGTCTTCCTCCCCTCCCCACTTCTCTCAGCCCCCTGGAGACTCTGCATCCTGAGATCCTAACAGTGTCCTGGAAGTTGTCTCTCACAGACATACAGACCTGGGCTGAAACACCCACTACTGGCCACTGGGCCCACCTTCCCATTGTCCCCAAGGACTGCAAGGGTGATAGTGCTGCTCAGAACTATGTATCCCTAGTTTACAATCCACCTCCCTCTGCTACATCAGATATCACCCTGAGACCTGAACCAGCCAAGGATACAGGTAGCCTTTAGTCATATGTATCCCTGGATGAGGAGATGGGCTATTGAGGGCCATGTTTGGAGCTGGGGTTCTGGTAGGAGGGGTGGGGAGCATAACGAGGGCAGGAATGTTTGCAGTCACTGATGGGCACTCTCCTACTTTCTACCCCATGCCAACCTAGCATCACAATCTCCTCTAGGAGTGGCTGCAGGAGGCCGTGGAAGGTCTTCTCTATTTTCAGGTTGTGTCTGTGCACTGAATTGTGCATCTGTCTTCTGCCCACCAGGACTGGGTAGGGAAGAGTCCTTCTCAGAGAATCCTTGATGAGAGACTGTGTGCTCAGGTGGTACTTGTTGCATCTGTCTCAAGCTTGAATTCTCTTAGGGCCAGTGACCTCTGTTAGTGACCTGTCTGTAGTGAGAGTTCTTTCCAGTTCCCTCTTTCCATTCCCATGCTGACTGACTACAGCCTAGCAATCTCATCATACCCTCACCTAATGTGACCTGCAGGTCGGAGTCGAGTCAAAGACCCAAGATCTCTGAGGTAGTTTGAAACCTTTACAGCATTTGTTGAACTGAACGTAACAGACATCATCAAACCATCTTATGATGGTAATGAGATGAGTTTTTTCCTGTGTCCCCTTCCCTCCTATTCACAACTTCCCTGTAAGACAGTGGTTACACACTGTTCCCAGCCCCTCTCTCTTTGTGGGCATCTAGATTCCTATGAGCTGTCCAGAGAATCTTAGTGCATAAAGGAAGAGCCATGGAGACCACACAGGAACCAGGAGCTGGGATCCTACCAGCTTCTGCAGTAGCCGACTGAACTTCTGATGCCAAGAGGAGACAGTGCTTATTACCCACACTTCCCCCTTCCTCTGCTTTCAATAAATCCACTGTCTCTGTGTGTCAGTACTGTTAAATGGGTTCCATCTTTGTGTTAATCAGGTGATGAACTTCACCATCAGGAAGGATGAGGTATCTGAAGGTCCACCTGCCATGACCTGAAATATGTGCAGTGCCGTCAGTGCATCCGGCCCCCAGCCCCTTGTGCAGTGCCAGCTGCCCATGGCCAGCCACAGTGGAGTGCTCCCTGGAGGAGGGAAAGGAGGGGGAATCTCAGAGAAACAGGATGAGCATGCCCATGGGCTGGGCTGCAGGATAGAGCTGCTCGTGGAGGATTGGGGACTCAGACATGCCTGTGTCCTCCCTTCCAAGTGTATTATGCCCCCCAGATGTCTGTTACAAAGGACCTAGTGCTGAGCGCAGTAGGGTGTCCCTAGCCTCCCAGGGGTCTCCTTGTGTGAACTTTCCCTCAGGACTCAAAACCACACATCTACTCACCTTCGATACTCCACCATGGACAGACCAGTGTAGAACTGCTCCAGAGTCACACTTGGAGAACTAATAAGTGTGTTGCCTTTACACTGCTTGGATGAGGGGTTCCTTATAGGAGCAGGGATGAAACCACAATAGCTACTCCACCAAAAGTTGTCTCTAACGTGGATCTCAACTTCCCCATAGCTTCATAGATGGCGTTTCTTCTTCAGTTAGCCTTCCACACTGCATATATTCTAAAGCACCTCCTGAGACCACAGTGGGTACAGAATTACATGCAGCTGTGAGGGATGTGCAGGAAGGAGGGGCTGGAACCTCAGGAGAGGATCTGCTGGTGCCACCTCCTCCTATGTGAGAGTCCCTGGACAGAGCTGATCTAGGGTAATTACAGCTGCCACTCACAATCATGGTGGGTGTTATACTTGGGGGACAGTGCTCTAAAACATGCCTGTCCAGGAGCTCTGCACCCTCCTCTGTTATGCAGTAAGCAGGTGGTAGCCCATTCTTCTGGACCCTTGGTATGACAGAGCTACCCAGGGGCTGTGAGCCTCCCAGGAGGCTCATCCATTTGGGAGCTGTGCCATAGACTTAAATGACCTTTGTACCCTACCTCTGGGGTGAGACCACTGGTGTTTGGTTTCTTTGGGCATTGGGACAATGGATGTGGACCTTGACTGGTTCCTTGAATACCCCTACACACTGGACTACACTTTGAAGTCAGGCTGGCCTTGCCCTGATGAGAGAGCACAGACCATGGGATGGAGACAGTGCCAGGGTAGACACCATTCATTGCATACCCTGATGGGATTAAAGATATGCATCACCACACATAGCTCTAAGCTTTTTTTAAATTCTTTTTCACAAGTTGGAAACTTAGCTAGGCGAGATATTGCCCTGAGGTCACCACTCCCTTTATTCTATTTCTTAATCTGTTTATCTCCTTGACACAGAATTTAGCTCTATTCCACCTCCTGGTGCCCTTTTTCTCAATCTGTACATTCTGTATTTTTATTTGCTCAGCTTGTTCCTTTTCATTATAAATCTTCATTAAAGTTAATATTAATAACCATATAACTGTCTATACTAGACTGTTTTAAGATTTCCTCTGCCTACAGGATTAATCCAAAACTCTTCACTTTAGCCTTAGGCAGACTCTTTGGACAAGAGCAAAAAGCAGCCGTATTCTTCACCAAAACATCACAAGAATGATCTCTAGGCAACATACTAAAATTCTCCCCTGAAACCCCTGAGCCAGTACTACATGGTTCAAATAACTCTTAGCACCACTGTCTTCCATGCTCCTACTAGTATGGCCAAATGAAGAGGGGCTGGGAGGAGAGGAGGGAGAGTGTTAGGATCCTGCTCTCACTCCTGCACATATGCAGCTTGGGGACTTGCATCTTACATCATCAGGGGGCTCTCATGACTACGTATCAGGGCGCATGGCGTGGTCATGCAATCTGTGCCTTAAAAGCCAGAAGCAGACTGCTCTCTCTGCTCCACCCCTCCTCCCTGCCCACCATCTTTCTCTCTCTCCAGGTCTGACTCTCTTCTTCCCCCTCCCCCTTTTCCCTCCTAATAAAACTCTGAAAACTAACACTGGGTTCTGTCGTGACTGTGACCTTTCCACACAGTAACCAGCACCAAGTGCCACAACCAGCGCCATTTATCATCCTTTAGGAGGGAAAACTGCAGGTGGTATGTCAAATAAATGAAAAAAAAAAAGGTTAAAAAAAGCTGTGCTTAGAGCATTCCACTGTTTTCCTAACCCAAAGTCTAAATTCCTTCAAACAAAAACATGGTCAGGCCTATCACAGCAATGCCCCAGTCCCTGGTTGGTCTTGGGTACCCACTTCTGTCTTAGTTAGGGTTTCTATTGCTGTGAAGAGACACCATGACCACAGCAACTCTTATAAAGGAAAACATTTAATTGAGGTGGCTTACTTACAGTTCAGAGGTTTAGTCCATTATCATGGAGGGGAGCATGGCAGCATGCAGGCAGACATGGTGCTGGCAAAAGAATTGCTACATGTTGATATGCAGGCAAGAGGAAGTAAACTGAGTGTCACAATGAGCAAAGCTTGAGCAAAAGAGACCTCAAAGCCCACCCCCACAGTGACACACTTCCTCAAACAAATCTACACCTACTTCAAGAAGGCCACACCTCCTAATAGTGCCACTCCCTTTGAATGCCATTTTCTTTCAAACCACTTCAGAAAGTTTAAAATAGTAATAAGAAAGAATGAGTCTTGACTTTTACCAGGCACATTAGGACTTTCCTGTGGGAGACTACAACAACATTTAGTTCAGTAGTCCGTCCACAGGGCACCAAGATTCCTGCAGTGGCTGGAGTGTGACCATGCAAGCTGAACAACAATTCCCAGGTCCCCAGTTCTGTTGCCCCTTCTAGGTGCCACCAGTCACAACTGGATTCTAGGTAAGATAAGCCTGTATGACAGCACTAGAGACCACACTTGGGCAGCAGGCTGTACAGCTACAGGAATGAAAGAGCAATGTGTTATCTAGAGGAGAATAGGCAGCACCCACAGGGGCTTTCTGCAGAGAGAGCACCCACCTCACATGGGGATGGACTAAGATACCTGGAGGTGAAGATGAGGGACCAGAAAGCTGCTGTGGGACATATAAGGCCACTCATGTCTCTTCTTGTCACAGCCAGACTCTCCCTTCTCCTTCCAGGCCCCACTGAATGTTCCTCCCACCTCGAGTCCTCCTCCACTTCCTCATTCATGGCTCATTCCTTTCACTCCCTTCAATTACGTCCTTAAATGCCCCCTTCGTGCAGCTGCTTCAGACAATTCCATTGAATCTACAACCTCTCAAGACCCATAGCTGCTGTCCACTACGTACCATTTGGGGCTCCCTCATGGTGTGTGCCACAGCTGTAATAATATATAATTAAGTAATCAGGAGACAGGAGCCACAGTAGACCGAGCAGGGATAGTGAATACAATGAACGCTGAACAATACAAGTGTAAGGAGATCTAGAGACACTAACTGAGGGTTGCAGGAAATCAGGGAAGGAAACCATTTTGTGATGTGATCCCTTCCACATGACTGGTTCCACCATGGTGGGGAAGGTGTTACAGCTGAGAACCTTCTTCAAGTCACTTGTCCACTCCGATTTTGCTTTTGAACTCATTGGATCCTTTCAGAGACAATCACACCATCCCCATATAGTGCCTTATTTCTTCCTGTAAATCTGTATATCTTTTATTTCCCCCTTTAACCCTAAATCTATAGTTGGAACTTTCTGCATTGCATTACATGTACACAGGGATAGTGGACATCCTCCCTTGTCCCAGAGGTTGCAGAGAGTGCTGTATTGCACAGGAGGAATGACACAGGCTGCAGATCTTTTGCAGAAACTCTTCATCAGTATAAGGGAGAGACTCTTCTTCAGACAGTTCTTACCTGGAATCTTGTCAAATGACTTTCCTGCACTGAATTTTTCTACTTCAGTTGTTAAAATGTTTGTGGGTTTTTTTTTAAAGACAGAATCTAATGTAGCTGAGGCTAGATTAAAAACCAGTATGAATCTGAGGCTGGCATGCTCCTCCTGCCTCTGCCTCTCAAGTTTTGAGATTGTAAGGTGTGCATCTTCACATCAGGCTGCTTTTATCCAATTAGGAACTCCCTTAATTAACTGTAGTAATTCACAGAACATCTGGGCTTCACCAGTGTGTGTCACTGGAAACACAGAAAAGAGGGATGCAGGCACCAGAAGTGGGAGCTATGATCACTGTGGCAGGCACTGTCTTCAAAAACTGCAAGAGGACTAAGGATCAGTCATCTTCCACTTCAACTACAGTCCATCTCTCGTATTGATAAACTTATGCTTAGAACTGAGTTTAGTGTAAAACCGAGCATTCAGAGTTGTGGAAACACAGCTTCTAAAATAATTAATGAGGGGCTGTAGAGATAGCTCATCTGTAAAGAGCATATATAGTTTTTATAGAGGACCTAGGCTCCATTTACAATATATATAGGGCAGCTAACACTGATTGTAACTCCAGTTCCAGGGGATCTGATGCCTTCTTTTTACCTCCTCATGTCCTGGGCAACCATGTGGAGCACCTATATACATGTAGTAAAAAGATTTATACACATGAATGGATCTACAAAGACTAAAACAATCATGTTTAGGGAAACAATCTCTAGATCTTGCTTCCTCATTCAAACAAAACCAGACTTGGTGTCTCCTTGAGGGCTTGCCAGTTGTCAAAATGACAAGGTAAGGAAAGCTTTCGGTAGATCGGGGATCTAGTGTTTTAAGATAGTTGTGGAATTGTAGGTTCACAACAGGCTTTGATGGATCCCATGGGTCTCAAATCAGGCCAGAAGATGTGGAAGGAGCCAGAGTTGTGTCAAAGGAGCACAGGGGTTCATATGTCCTATCATCGAGCCCTGAGATGATTAACACAGCAGAAGACAGTTCCCTTGTTAGAGTTGGAACCCTGAAGCACAGTTAAGCAACTTCCCTTTAGTGGAGAGATTTTGACTGTTTCATAGCTAGAGCATTTCCAGCTTCTGGAATAAAGGGTGAAGCACAGGTGTCAAGGCTCTGCTCCTCAGGAGCTTGCAATGTAGTTGAGTAGATAGATGGGGGATGGTTACAGCCAAGAAAGGAGATGGATGCTGCACTGCAGAGTATGAAGTGCTCTGAGACTGCACAAATCCCTGATCTACAGAGTGAATCTGTTCTGGTACCTGTGGTCTCTAATGTTCCTATGGGGACCCTCCCTCTCAGAACTGTTGAGGTCCAGGAGCGCCTATGCTGCCCACTAGATTCTGATACATCAAATGTTTCCCTACTCACATTGGAGCAGGGACAACCAGTAGCAGAAGGCAACGTGTGGGGCAGCTTTGTGCCCAGGTCACTGGGGGGATTGGGTGTGGTTAAGAAGTTCAGTCCATTTTTTCAGCTTAAATGGAAGAGAAGCCAGCTTCCAGATAAGATGGCCAAGGAAGCTGGAGGGCAAGTGTAGGTGTGTAAGAGGAACATGACCCTCCCTTTTAGTTGCCTGTTTTCTATTAATATACCAGAGTCATTTACCCAGTGTAGTGGGTTCTTTGTATGTGGCACCTGGTATAGGATATTTGATCACACTGTAAATCCCAAGATTGTGTTATTTACTGGAATAATCTGTTTCTAGGTGTAGTGCGGCTCAGTCCTATCACATACCTTTGATCCAAGAGCTTTTTGCTTGAATAGTGTAAACAGGATTAAATAAAATCAACTGTAGGTCAAGAGGCAAAGCAAGCAACCAAATGGCAGAAAAATACCATAGAGAGTAAGAATAGGATGGAGAGACACACACACATGAAGTAGAAGGGAGGGAAATTTGGTTGGAGGAGTTTTTGTTTGGGACAGCATAGGAGAAATCTCTCTTTCTGGGAAGAAGGCAGAGGAGGAAGTTGCTTGGTGCTTTCTCTGCCTCTCTGAGCTAGCAGGTTTTCACACCGTATCTGGCTCCCAAGTCTTTATTGATAAAATAGAATGGTAGAGCTATATTTAAAAACATTTGGTGCCCAATGTGGGGCATGATCATAGGGACAGAAAAATCACACCAGCGGCAGACAAACTGAAACACCATAATAGTAAAGAAAAAATTTCCCCCACATTAAGGATGACAAATATAATGCAAAACTTTAGGACCCTGTATAGGTCTACTTAAAATGACTTGAAAATGAAAACAAAACAAAACAAAAGATAAATGACTTAACTGAGATTGACATATTATCAATTATAATTGCTATCAGTCTGGTAATTCATATTATCCTTAATAGCCATAATGGTTTTTGTGCCAAAAATAAAAAATGGACTGATAAGATACAAGCCTTAGAAAGACTTACAAATGAAAAAAAATACTCAGACACAGAGAAAGGAATTTAGACAAGAACCTGCCTTGCCACTGCATGATGTAACTGAAGAGGGGTAGCCAAAGGTTGTTAGAAAACCAACCTTAATTTATTCAGTTACTGTAGAAGAACTACCAGGAGACAATAAGGCATCCCTAAGGTTATCAAGAAATTAAATGAAAGCCTATAGAAATAATAGATTTGAAGAGATTTAAGAAAGTGGTAATTTCATATGGTATGCATTTATCCTATGTGAAGTAGTTATTAAATTAATGGACAACTCAGAACAGAATTATCCCCCAAGACTAGAAGGATTTGACATCAGCAATATTGGAAGCTAGTCCTCAGTTGCAATGGCAAACATGGTAGAAAGAGGTCATAGGGTCATAGAAGAATGAAATAGGGCTGGAGGTATTAATATTTCCCCAAATCAGTTTCTAGGTAAAGGCAAATATGCTGAATTACAAAGGCAGCTTGAATTTATTGATAACACCTTGGTGTTATGTCACTTAGCAGCTTTGTATGCTTTGAATAAGGTTAAGGAATCAGGAAAGAGGTCTGAGTCATTTACTAAAATTATATAAGGCCCAAAAGAAGACTTCACTGATGTTTTTGCAAAGGTTGACATCAGCTGTAAATAGAATAGTGTCAGATCTAGAAGTCAGAAAATATTAATAGAATCTTTGGTTTTTTAAAATGCTAATTCAGAATGTAGATGTGTGATTAGGCCTTTAAAGACAAGATCAGCACCAATAGATTAATGGATTAGAAATATGGCTGATATTGGATCTCATGTTTTTGATGCTACCCTGATAGGAAAAGTAATTTCTAAAACTTTCAAGAAAAAGCAAAATGTCAGACATTTTAATTGTAGTAAGCAAGGTCATTTACAAAGGGACTGTAGGTAAGACCTTTCTAGAAACAATGTTTTTTTCTAGAGATAATCTGAACAAAAGAGTCTAGCCTTCTGGAGTACACAGAAGGTGTGGCATAGGCCAACACTGAACTAAAGAATACAGATCAACAAGGGACAGAAAAGATAACCCTTTTCCATTGAGAAATGCCATGAGGGTCCTCTTGCAAGCTCTGATATCAAATTTGATTCAATCATTCCCTGTCAGCATCAGAGAAACTCATCCACAGAACAATTAAAAGATTTAATGCCTGTTGTTAAAAACAACACTGCTCTGAATGTAATCAAGAATGGAACAGCTTCAGTAGATAAAACAAAAAATTTCAGTAGAGACCAAAAATCAAGTATTTTGACAAACTTCTATAACTGATAAGAGAGTAAAACTAAAAATACAAATAAATCACATTACATTTGAAGGTTTATTAGACACAGGGGCAAATATAACAATAATTTCACCAAAATCTTGGCATCCAGATTGGCCTCTTCAGGAAGTAAATATTCAGCTTCTAGGGACTGGAACTTTGTCTTAGATAAAACATAGTGCAAGGTAAGTCAGTTGTATAGGGCCAGAAGGACAAATAGGAAAATTAAAGCCATATGTGGCTAATATAGCCATAAATTTTTTGGGATGTAATTTGTTTTAGCAATGGAAAACACAGATTAGCATTCCTCCAACCTCAGAAACAAACCATAAAATAAAGAATGCTTCTGAGAAAAATATTTAATGGTATTATGAATAGTCAAAGACTGCTTAGATTGTGCATAAATAGGGCACAACAGCTGTTGGTCTTTCAAAGGTACCAACCACCATACCTTTAAAATGGTTAACTAACAAACCTGTGTGGGTGGAACAATGGCCTTGGACCTCAGAAAAATCACAGGTACTACAATAGTTGGTATAGGAGCAGCTAAATGCTCAACATATTGAAAAAGCAATCATTCCTTGGAATGCTCCTATAACTGTCATTAAAAAGAAATCTGAAAAATGGAGAATGTTAATGGAATTAAGAGCCATAAATAAGGTGATTCAGCCAATGGTCTCTTTACAGCCTAGAAATCCCTTGGTCTAAGAAATCTCTATTACTTAAACAATGGTCTATTATAGTGATTGATTTAAAATACTTTTTTTTTTTTTTACTATACCTTCACAAGAACAGGATAAAGGAAAATCTGCCTTCATGGTGTCTACTTATAATAATGCTCAACCTGTTAAAAGGTATCAGTGGAAATTTCTTCCATAAGGGATATTAAACAGCCCCACCTTGTGTCAATATCTTGTACAACAGCCATTAGAAATAATTCATAAACAGTTTTCTCAATCTAAAATTTATCATTATATGGATGATGTCTTGCTGTATGATTCAGATGCT